>JAQHUG010000329.1:1604236-1616333 GCA_028555095.1 Dicrostonyx torquatus | reverse complement strand
GGGGTAGTGGGAGAGTGGGGGGGAACTGGGATAAGGGGAGAAAGTGTAAATTTTTGAATAAAAAAATCAATAAAAACTTTTGGGGGTGTGTGTGTGCGTCTGTATGTGTGCATGTGTCTATGAAAGAATACTTATATCTATGCATTTTTATTTATACAGAAAATAGAAGAAATGAAAAAGAGGTAATAAGAAATCTTTTGACTCAGAGAATTGAACTATTTGACAAAAGAATTATAGCATTCTTTCTCAATAACAACTATCTGCTATAATTGAAAGACATCGCTGAAGGGGAGTGGTCTTGGCCATTTTGGCTTATAACCATGCCCTGCCATTAGCTAATTATTCTGCCCCCTAATTAGTTGTTAATTAATTAATCGGGCTGGACCACCAGGTCCCAAGAGGTATAAAATGATAGGCCCACGTGGAAAGCGCTCTCTCTGCGGATCACCGACCTGCCTGCTTCTTCGGAGGAGCTCTTTCTGGTACAGTAATCTGTGTGTATTTGGCCCCTATTAAACTTGTGTGTCTTAAATAAAACTTCCACACATCGCTCCATCTCCATCATTAATCAAGTCAACCAAAGCAACATTAATGTTACTATTAGGCAACAGATTACTGTTAGATTATGGGGCTGTCCCCTTAAGACACTGGTCATTCTAGAGCAGTGATTCTCAACTTGAGGGTCTTGTTATTTTGTTATCATTGACCCTTTCACAAGAATCACATATCAGACATTTACACTATGATTCATAAGTGGAACAAAAAATTACAGCTAGGAATTAGCCATGAAAATGATTTTCTGGTTGGAAGATCACCACAACATGAGGAACTGCAGGATTAGGATGGTTGAGAACCCCTGCTCTAGAGGACAGATCTCATAGCATGAAGAAATAAGGCCACAGCCCTTCCAAAAGCTAACAGGCCCCTGCTGAAAGTACAGAACACAATCCCTTCCCTGAAACTATGGCTCCTAACAGACTGAAGCAATGGTAGGGAAGTGTCACAAACATTTTCCTGAAATGTTTCCAAAGCTTTAGAGCCATGTATGTCTTACCTAGTCATACTACCCTACTGCATACACACCTTGGGGAAATAATATAGGAGTTAGTTCTTTCTTTTTTTCCTGAGACTCCAAAGTACACACCTTACTGTCAACTCACTGCCTCCAGGACCTTTGGGATTATAGTAGTGAACATTTGAACACTGAATAAAGAATCTACATTCTATCTGAAATCCAAATCAGCTTTTTTTCCCATCCAGGAATGTCAGCGCACCAGTATGCCTCTCTAAAAGTTTCAAATTAGCTCCTTGAAAGTAATTCTTAGGCTGGATGGTGGTAGCACATGCTTTTAATCCCAGAACTTGGGAGGCAGAGGCAGGCAGATCTCTGTGAGTTCGAGGCCAGCCTGGTCAACAAGAGCTAGTTCCAGGATAGCTAGGATTGTTACACAGAGAAACCCTATCTCAAAAAAAAAAAAGAAAGAAAGAAAGAAAGTCATTCTTGATGGGCCTTCCCTCCCAGTCTGCTTTCTGTGACCCTGACAAGTGAAAAATGGTGCCAGTTAAAGGAAAAGTATCACAATTGCCCCTTGGTATATTTGAAATATCATACAAAAATTACACGTACACATTACATAAAAATAAAATCATTGGAAGTAATAGGGTTTTGTTAAAGCCAATTTTAAAAGGCCATTTTCTGGAAGAAAAACATTATTTTAATTTTCATCTTTCCTATTCTTTGTTCTCAGTAGTAGTCTTTGGTATTTATGTTTCTAAATTTTATTGTTTCCTTTATTTTTTAAGTATGGCTGTGTTGCCTGTATGTCTGCACATCATGTATGTGCCTGGTGCCTGAGGAGACCAGAAGAGGGCACTAGATCCCCTATAACTAGAGTTACAGCTGATTATGAATTGCCATGTAGATGCTAGGAACCAAACACTAGTCTTCTGCTAGAGCAGCCAGTGATCTTAACCGCTGATCTATCCTCCCATCATTAGTTATACAACTTTTTGACTAAAGAATGGGATCCTTGGCTTGAGTAAGACAAGAACCTAGAAGACAAAAAGGATTTGTGCAGACAAATAGCACTGGAGAAGCCAGGAAAGTTAAACACACAACTTACCTCTTTGATGGAATGAGGCATGGACCTGCTCTTTCTGAAAGGCTAAGAATTATGTAGTTTTACAACCTGGTGATCCTTCGCTGTCTAATGAGGCAGGCTCTGCCCATGTCTCCTAGAATTTGTTTTTACTTATCCCAGACCCTTTCCCCCTAAATCTTGAGCAATGCTTTTAGGCCATAAAATCAATTCTTATGAGTGATATCATTTGTGTTTTACAACACCCTAAATGTCTTCTATGTTATCTTAGAGCCAGGCCAATCCTGACACCCACAGGCATAGAGTTTATCTCAGTCAAGCTCCCTAGACCCTATTTTGAACATTGTTTCTAAGTCAACAAGAAATCATCTCATGGATGAAGCCATATACTTTGCTAAGAACTCCAATGTTATCATGTCTTAAGCTTTGTTGTACTCACAGGGCTGAGTTAATTGTTACTTGAATACTTTTTTCCAAAATTGTGCTGTGCTTAAGGATGGCTAAAGTAAAATGATATGGACCAGATTTAGAAATCCTAGTCCAGTGCCAGTTGTACTAAAGTTGGGCTGAGCCAAGTTTCATTGAGTTTCATTCTTATCTTTTCCTAGATTGCAGGGAATCGCCATACAGGACTTTTTGAAGTACCAAGAACAAAAGACTATGATCTAGCAGGACAGTAGCGAAGGTAAAGAATGAGTGCATACTGTTGCCTCTCCTTTAACCAGTTCCTATAGATGATTCTCTCAGACATCTGGACAGAGATTTTATAAAATAAAATAAAGCCTGTCTAAACATGTAGATCAGAATAATAGTCCCACTAATCATTTCCCACTGTCATAACTTGAGGATATCCCCTTTATTCTTTAATAAAATCTTGTTCTCTTCTATATGACACTCTATGCATCTTTCAGAAGATACCACAAGAATGCGAGTCGGTGACATTCTTTTGACATCATCATTTTGAATGCATTGGTGATACATGTCCTTCGAAAGGACTCGTTTCCCAAAGTATTTGACCAAGCCCTGCATTTGCCATGTAAGTTATCTAAGGTGTTTCTTCCCTAAAGTTCTGGATCTTATAACTGAGCAACAGTATTTTAGGAGCAGAGAGTAAATTTCCTGGTATAAGCAACTTAGCTAATTTTCTATCATGTTGGCAATGGAGAGCTAATTCATGTCATGGACAAGAAAAGTCCTTCATAGTTAATAACTGAATATATGTATTATAAATTACTTTTAGACTTGACTTTTATTATAATATATGTTCCTTCATAAAAGATAAAATGAGACCAAATAAAATTATAAGTCAAAGAATAAAGAAGCGCATGTTATATTACTTTGAAATTGCACATTTAAAGAAAATCTGCTAATTTTCTCTCAGAATACTACTACTTTAAATCTATAGTGTTTAGGCTTAATAGTCCAAAAAGTCTTTGCAATTTTTAGAAGAATAAAACAAAAAACATATTTATTATTTCCATGAGAAAAAAAGATGTACCCAGCTCATATTAACTATTTCTTCTTTGTCTAGTTCATAGAGTAAATGAATGAGAATTTTTTTCACATTACTCTATCGATGTAATGGACATAGTACTAAATATTAACTAACAAAAATGGAGAATAATTTAGGGAACTGATAAAAAAAGTCAAGGAAATACCCAGATAAATACATCAAAAATAAAGGGAATTTTTATAAAACAAGTAGGTAACAGATGGAAGGAAAGGAGTGGGGCTAGAGATTTTTAAAAAAATAATAATAATAAAATAATATCTAGGAACAGTCAGGAAACTATACTATGCAGTATTGAGCTCTGAATTTTAGACACTTTTAGAGTTCTGGTAATTTACTGTCAATGTTACATTTAGCAATATACCTTTATCCATCTCCTACACTAAGCTTGGTATTTACTAAATGCCATTTGGCCTTTTTCTCACAAATCAAGGGGACATGTGTAAATGATCTTGAATATTCACTTCTTCACTCAAAACTGAGTTTGTCCCCCTGTCATCCTCTTAAATATTGGATCAACAAGTCCTGAATGCTACCCCATTTGTTGGTTCATCCACTACATAAGATAAACTTCACTTTCATGAGTCTGATCTACTCTCTAGACAAGAGATAAATTGTATCTAACAAGGTCAGCACCACCTTATGTCCCTGGAACCTGTGCATGAGTGAGACTGGCATCTTTAAAGAAGCTTGTACCTCTTGGTTTTCCTTCTTTATAAAATGTTGAAAATCAAGTGAAGCTAATATGCATAGGATGCTTTTCATCCTTTTATTTTTATGTTTTATATCAGATGAGTCCATTTTGTGTTGCTCATATATTATTGGATGTGTAGCCTTCTGCTAAAGTTTAGTTGACTTATAGTGAGCAACATTCTTAGAGAAAACTGACTCTCCCTCTTCTGCCAGCTATCAATTTCCAATAACTATAGGGGGGGATGAACATCGTGCCCACCTTTCTTCTCTATGTTGGGATTTTGTCTTGTTTGAACTTGCACAGGACTTGGTCCCATTTTTCTGGCCACTGTGAGTTGTACAGCTGCCATGTTGTGACTTAAAAGTCACTGTTTCCTTAGAGTCAACTGCCACCTCTGGTTCTTATGCTCCTTCTGACATGAATGGTCCCTGAAGCCTTAGGAGGAGGGGTAGGAAATAGGTAGGTAGGTAGATAGACAGACAGACAGACAGAGAGATAGATATATATCCAATGTGTGGTTGAGCATTACTCCATCTCTTATTCTCTGTACCCTGATCTTTGTAGGTCCCTGTACTAATCCCCATCTACTACAAATGGAAGCTTCTCTGATGAGGGTTGTTAGATATATTAAATCTCTATCAGATGAAATATTGGATTACTTATTTACCAATCATCATTGTAGTTTTAGTTTGTTTTAAGAACTACCTTTCTAGAGCAAGAAGATGGTTAACATGGCAAATATTTCCTGTCTTAATCTCACATTCAATTATTTTTCAAAAGGTGAGAAATTGCTTGAATTGTAGGGTAGTATTAGAAAAAAAGACTTTGTGCCAGTCCTGTTACTATTGATGTGTTATTTATTTTTAGACTTTTCAGCTAACAAAACAAAGATGTTTCTATATATAATCAAATACATACATATCCATTTAACTAACTTTACCTGTTTTAAAATATTAAGGTAATAAATTTATATCAGTGCCTCCAAGTCTCATCCATCTCCCCATCTCCCTTTTCCTCTAGCTTCACAAACATTGCTCACTTCAAAGCAAGAATCCTACCCCCTACCATTAGCCATCCAGTTGTTTGAATGTATTTGGCCCACATAAGCTTATAGAGAGTGGTACTATTTATTTCAAATATACAGCGTACAGAATAGACGGTAGTTTCTAAACTCTTAACCTGTGCCACCATGGAGAAAATGATTAACAAATACTGTACTGTGCTTATGTACAGTTGGTTCCTTTTGACTTATTTTGTTTTTGTTTTTTAGACACGGGGTTTCTCTGTGTGATAGCTCTGGTTACCCTGCAACTTGCTCTGTTGACCAAATTGGACTCAAACTCACAGAAATCTACCTGTCTTTGACTCCTGAGTTCAAAGCTGTGATCAAAGGTGTGTACCACCACTGCCTGGTTTGATGTTATTCTTATAATATTCAACCACTTCTAAAGTTATTTATATCAGCATCTGTCTTAGTAAAGGTTTTTATTGCTATGGAGGCACCATCACCATAGCTACTCTTATAAATGAAAACATTTAATTGAGGGGGCTCACTTAGAATTTCAGAGGTCCGTAATCATCATGATGGAGAGAATGGCAGCATGCACACAAATGTGGTGCTGGAGCTGAGAGTGCTACATCTTGACTCAGAGGCAACAGTATCATAATACAAAATGTATTTAGTCCGACCTCAAAAGTCCCCATAGTTTATCACAATCTCAACAATGTTTCAAAGTTCAAAGTCTTTTCTGGGATTCATGAAATCTCTTAACTATAATCCCCATAAAATCAAGCTGAAAAGCAGGTCACATATTTCCAGCATATAATGGCACAGGATATGCATTACCGTTCCAAAACATAGGGAAGGGAGCACAGTGAAGAAATAGTGGACCAAAGTAAGACTGAAGGCCAGCTGGGCAAATGCCAAACACTCTCCATCTCTCCAGCTCTGTTCAGCTTTATTGACTGCAACACACTTCTTTCTCTTTGGCTGGTTCCACTTCCAGTTAGCAGCTCTCCTTGGCAGGTATTCCACAGCTCTGGCATCTCTAACATCTTGGACTCTCTAATGCAACCTAGGCTTCAAATTCACAGTTTCACACAATGGCCTCTCTAGACCTCCAGGCAGAGACACCCCTGATACATGCCTGGCCCCAGTACCCAGTGGATTTTTTTTTAAGTTTTTCGAGACAGAGTTTCTCTGTATAACAGCTCTCCCTGCCCTGAAACTAGTTCTTCTTGTAGACCAGGCTGACCTCAAACTCATAGATATCTGCCTACCTCTGTCTTCTGAGTGTTGGGATTAAAGGCATGTGCCACTATTGCCTGGCTCCCAGTAGCATTCTTTAGGTGTGGAAGAAATTTCCATAACCCATTTCTATTCTTTTTGTTTTGTTTGTTTTTTGTTTTGTTTTTCAAGACAGGATTTCACTGTTTAGCTCTGGCTGTTGCTTTGTAGACCAGGCTGGCTTTGAACTCACAGAGATTTGTTTGCTTTTGCCTCCTGACTGTTGGGATTAAAGGCATGTACCACCACTGCCTAACCCATTTCTTCTATTCTTAACACTAAAGCCATAACCACGTGGCTGAAGTTGCCAAATTCTTCTGCTTGCTGGAGCTGGAACATGGCTCCCTTGTTCAATTACATCTTTATCAGCTTTCTGTTTTCCGTCATCACTGCCTATGCTTGGCTGTTCTTGAACTTGCTTTGTATATCAGACTGGCCTCAAGCTAAGAGCTCTCCACCAACCTCTGTTTTTCCAGTGCTGGGATTAAAGGTCTGTACCACCCCATCTGTCTTGAAGCTTTTCTGTAGTTCCTTTTCATTATAAATCTTCATTAGAGTTATCACATGACAGAGTCTATATTAGGCCGTTTGGAGATTTCTCCTGCCCTTGAACTTAACCCAAAATTTGTCTTAGGCAAACTTATTGAACAAGGGCAAAACTCAGCCACTTCCTTCACAAAAATATCCCAAGAACAATCTCTAGGCAATGTACTAAAATTCCTCTCCTCTGAAACCTCTTGAGGTAGCCACTCAGAGTATATCAAATCACACTCAGCATCACTGTCTTCCATGCTCTTACTAGTATAGTCCAGTAAGCAGTGCTTAAAATAGTCCACTACTTTTCTAAGCCAAATTCCCAAAGTCCACATTATTCCAAGCAAAATCCTGGTCAGGCCTATCACAGCAATACCCTAGTTACTGGTATCAACTTCTCTTTTAGTTTGAGTTTTTATTGCTGTGAAGAGAAACTATGACCACAGCAATTCATATAAAGAAAACATTTGGGGAGGCTCACTTACAGTTTCAGAGGTTCAATTCATTATCATCAGGATGGGGAGCATGATGGCATGCAGGTAGACATGGTACTGGAGCTCAGAGTGCTACATCTTGCAGGCAATAGGAAGTCAAATGACATTCACGCTTAGGGAAACGAGCAAAAGAGACTTCAAAGCTTACCCACAAAGTGACACACTTCCTCTAACAAGATCATACCCACTCTAACAAAGTCACACCTCCTAATAGTGTCACTCCATATGAGCTTACGGGAACCAAATACATTCAAACCACAACAACATCATTACCAAGCAGCCCCTCAGCTTCAGTAAATTGAGCTTATGCACTCAAATATAATTAGTCTTGTTTGTATTTTGTATTCTAAAATTCTCTGAATTCCTGCATGATTTTTAAATTTTTTTTCATAGGGTAATATTTACTCTGTGCTATAAAACTTTGAGTTTTGACAAATGGATGGCATCATGTATTTGCCATTCTTGTTATACAGAAAGGATTCATGAAACTTGTCCTAAAAATTCCCTCTGCTAAACTATTTCACACCTTCCCCCAAACACTTGGTAATCATTTTTAAATATAGGTTTTCCTTTTATAATATCACATGATTCTCCTAAAAGAAATTAATACAGTGTGGTATTTTCAGGCTTTATTCTTCATATCAAATTTGTTTTCAGAACTTAGGATCAGATCTAAAGCCTCAGGTATGCTAAATAATCATGCTACCCTGAGTCCAGACACCTTCTTCCATTCATCAATATGTGTTTGATTCCATCTATATCTTTCTATGGATTAAGAAAGTTAATTTTTCCCATTTATTTAAATAACCTTCCTTTCTGTACATGCATCCCAGGTTTCACAGTGTGTCTGTCCATTTGCTTAAAAAGGACATGGTGGTGATTCCTAATTTTAGCAATTATTATTAATAAAGCCTATATAAACACTTTTGTAAATGTTTTACAAGGCCCTAGGTTTTAAAAATCATTTGAAAAAATATCTGGGAACATGACTGCAGGGTTTTATGGTAAGCCCATATTTACGTATATGAGAAATTACCAAACCATCTTCAAATATGGCTATATTGTTTTGCCTTCTCACAAGCAAGGTGTTCCTATTTGTGGCCAATGACTGAGGCTTTCTCCTTGAACTGCCCTTCAGGAGAATAGGGAGCACCTCAAAATTTTAGAAATATTGTATTCTACAAAAGGAAGGAAGCTAGAAAGTTGAACCTATATTCTTCCTTGAGATGAGCCAGTTTTGTTGTATCAACTGGCCATAGTATACAACAAATTAATAAACCACTTTTTGTCCCAAAGATTTTATTTCTTTTATTAAAAGATATACAGGTAAAAAATGGCTATTTTGAAAATCTCAAAATAACATGAATTTTTTCTCATTAAGATATATGTTCATAACTATGTTTCATCAAATGTTAAAATCTTTATATGCCAAAGAATAATAAAGAGAATACAGCTATGATACAAAAGTATCAATTCAAAGGATGTGAAATTTCTATAGTTTATTAAAAATAGACTTTTATTTGTATTTAAAAACAGTTTAAACTCCAAATTATCAGCAGTTCATATTTTTAAAAATATACCTTATAATAGCTCTATAACATCAAAAACACCATAAAGGATGGTTAGAGTAGATAAAATAGTTTCCTCAAAATAAAAAAAATTCAAGATACATTAAGTAAACAATCTTCACACCTATAAGTGGTACACATAACAGTTTCTAAATCTTCAAATCTCTGTGGTCTTTTAACAAAAACTGTTAATAAGCTGTAGCTGCCCACAAATTCCAACTCTACTTCTCACAGTTTGATGGAGCAGAAATACAACTGTGATGAGGCCAGTTCTACACCCTAGGGAGATAAGGAAAGCAGAGAACATTCCTAAAAAGGCTTTTAAATCATGTGGGTTTTTTCCCTTCGATTTTTCGAGACAAGGTTTCTCTGTATACTTTTGGGGCTTGTCCTGGAACTCATTCTGTAGACCAGGTGGACCTCAAACTCACAGAGATCCTCTGCCTCTGCCTTAAGAGTGCTGGGATTAAAGGTGTGCCACCACTGGCCGGCAACAAGCTTTAATTTCTATCTTTTAGTTCCTTCTCACTCATTGAGCCACTGCAGTAAATGTCAACCTCAGAACATGTAAGTGTGAAAAACACGGGAGGAGAATTTCTATGATTATAAGACACAGTATTTTGTGAGGCAGGATATCAGTCCTCTCTCTCTTCGTAATGTGAGTGAGTAAAAGTTACAGCAGCTCAGAAGAGAGCAGTTTATAAGTTGAGGCAAAGAATTTTCCATCCAGAACACTAAGCTCAGAACAGCATATTTCATGTATTCCTCTTTTCTTCAAACATTTGGGACAGCATAGTTCTAATTTTTTCTCTTTCAAAGATCTTTCCTTCTAATATATTTCACCCTATAAACTACTTACCGCTACTGAAGTTAGGGTCATTTTCATGCTCAAATTCACTTGTTAATGTTCTAATGATCTTAGAAACAAACATAGTCTCCATAAATTCCACCCCAAACTGACTACAAAATGTAATTATAGTCATTATTTCCAACTTCCGTTTCTTTCTTTCAAGACATCAAACTCCATTGAAAAAGGATAGATGTCTTGTAATGCACTCTGTACTGGCTTCCACCTAACCTCTTACACAGCATAGTAATCCAGCAAGCCCTCCATTTCCTCTTTGCCCTCTTGATGCTTCTTTCCATCTTGTCCTTCAGGTCTAGGTCTTAAGAGAACTTTGACTTTCTCAGAGAAAACAACTCCTTCAAATTCCTATTATACCTTTCATTGTTTATTCTTCCTATTAAAGTTTACTTCTTACTTTCTGCTCAAGTTCATGAAACATATGGTTGTTTCTTTATTATTGCTTGTACTAAGCAATATCTTAGTCCCCTTAGTCAATTCATGGGCCCATTTGCCGTGAGAAGGGAACAAGGTAGGGTGATGATCAGCTGTTGCCTCATAATTTTGTCCTCCCTACATAGTGAGCATTTTCTAAACCTCATTCAGTATTCCTCAAATAACTGACGATTGGATGCTAATTTGTTTTCACCTTTACTTAAGGAGAAAGAGTATTGCCCTTCTTTCCACTACATTGACTCTAGTAAGCAGTGTTGAACTCTGACGGGTCACAAGTAAAGTTCTCAGAACTTTATGTAGCACACCACCATGCATAACAAAAGAAATAGTCTTTCAAAGAAAATGTACTATGATTTATCCATCTACCCTATACATGATATTTACCAAACATTTACCAAGTAAGTATTAAGGGCTTCAATTCCATCAGGTTTTAAAGTAAGATTACAAGAAGCAAGTGAGAGAAAATGGAAAGTTCTGGTGGGGGGGGGCAGGTCATCTGGTGCTCTGAAAATGACAACACGTGCCATGATCACTCAATAAACGTTTCTTAACTTAAAATAAACCTAGTTTATCTTCCTATGGGGTCTGGGCTGACTTGGAAGCCATAGATTTATGGTTCGACCAATTTAAAACCTGGCATAGTACTATCAAAATGAATTTCTTCAAAAAATAAGCCATGACCATCAGTGCATATGAACTTCTTCCTAAATTATTTATGATAATATTTCTGGTTCCCTGTGGAGCAAACATTTTGAGAAGAGCATAAAGACTACCAAGTGGATATAGGCCAATGGAGAGAATTTGAGTATTTTGCTCCTGGGATCTGAGACGAAGCCTCCACTTGAACTCACTGACAATTTTCGATTTTTTCACCTGGTCACAAGTTCTTAACTACTTTCCTGTAAGATTATGATCCAATGTACCCAGTATAGAATATAGAAAAATATATTTTAACAATATTTTCAGGTGATTCTGACATGCAACCAAGTTAGGTAATTATTAGTGAAGCAGAAAATTCTCATTAGGCAGAGGAATTCAGACTATGACTTTTGCTCTCCAAAGAGTATTCTTTTTACCTTACTCTACTCCACTACCAAAGTATTTATTTAGTAGTTATTTTTAAAATAATTTTAGGGGCTGGAGAGATGGCTCAGTGGTTAAGAGCACCGGCTGCTCTTCCAGAGGTCCTGAGTTTGATTCCCAGCAACCACATGGTGGCTCACAACCATCTGTAATGAGATTTGGTGCCCTCTTCTGGCATGTAGGCATACATAGAGGCAGAATGTTGATACATAATAAATAAATCTTTTAAAAAATAATAATTTTAAAAGAAATACATAGATTGGGCAGTGGTGGTGCATGCCTTTAATCCCAGCATTCAAGAGGCAGAGGCAGGTAGGTCTCTGTGAGTTTGAGGCCAGCCCGGTCTAGAAGAGTTAGTTCCAGGACAGGCACCAAAGCTACACAGAGAATTCCTGTCTGAAAAAATAAACAAACTAAAAATGAAATAAAAAATAAAACATAAGCATTTCTTTGGGTTCACCTTGCTATTTGGCATCTGCAGGCTTGTAAGCTATACACTTAATGTCCTTCGTTAATGGCTAAGGTCCA
>JAQHUG010000329.1:1568996-1583571 GCA_028555095.1 Dicrostonyx torquatus | reverse complement strand
CTTCTCCTCTGGTGCGGGTGGCTAGATCAGAAGCCCTCTCCAAGGGCCTGCCGCACGGGCCCTTCTCCTCCGGTGGGGGTGGGTAGATCGGAAGCCCTGAAGAACTGTATTAAAGGATCACAGCATTAGGAAGGTTGAGAACCACGGTTTTACATTAAATGAAGAAGTAATATTTGAGAGGCGTAACTATGCAAAAAAAACAATATTCATGTAGGTAACCACTTACAAAATGACCTATTAACATTCTTCTAGATTATTTCTAGACAATTGGAAAGATTGGATTTCTTTTACATGTTGTCAGATAATTTTTCAAATCTTCTGTTGGCACCCAAATGTTAATTTAACTATTTGTGGTCTGGTCCTTTTCCAGAAGCAAACATCAGAAACCTTACCACTTAAAGATTAAAATATCAAACTACATGCTAACTAATTCAAAAAGTTTTAGAAGCGTTAACTTCGGTGTGACACATAATCTCTTTGCTTTGGATATGTGTAGGGGGAACTCAAGATGACAGTACACTGCATTACATGTTTGTACCTTTTTGAGCCTGTGAGCTGAATCTACATTGAAATGATTAGCATTTGCAATGGACTCCTGGGACAAGGGAAAACAATCCAAGTTCTAGGGTGAAAGAAAATCACACACAAAGAAGATGGCATCAAGCCCTCGGGAACTTGCAATCTTGGCTATGAAAGACAGACTGACTGCCAAAACACTGCAGTTCCTAGACACACGGATTTTAAGCAAAACTAAGAATGCCTCACACTAAAGGGTAGATGAGAAATTAGGACAAACCTCAGGAAAACAGGGCAACAACTTTAAAAATCTAAATATACCTTCTCTCCTTTTCCATCAGCATTGATTTAGATGGGAAACTGAGAATGTTTATCAAAAACAAATATATAGATTCTTCTGCTGGAGTGACATAGGTAATGTGGGATGTCCTTACCCACTGTCTGGGGCATGGATCCACATAAGACCTAAAAAGGCTTTTAAAAGGCAGGGGCTTCTATACCCACAAACCAGGAGTCAATTGGAGCTTCTTGGTAGCCACTTTTTTTTTTCAGATAGGCTCTGTTTACTGGCAGTGAGCAGAGGTGCAGCTCCTTTAAGAAAAGGCTTCTTGACCCAGCATTAGCAGCAAGAACTGCATGGCTTCTTTAAGAGAAGGTGGCTTTGGCTCTTTTGTGAGGTCCTGCACTTAAATGAGATTTGTGAGCAGCATGCAACAAGTTGTTTAATGGCAGCAACATAGACCTACTGCATTCCTGGAGCTGGTGCAGTGTACATGGCTCCCACAGTTGGTAGTAAATGTGCCTTCACAATATTGAAAGGCCAAAAGAGGTGGAGCTAGCATTCAGGGCTGCTTCAACCAAGCTGCTTACCATTTTAAAAGCACTCCTGGTCAGGAAATGATTACAGATATGCAATAAAGACAGATCCAGACAGAAATAAACCTCTGAACAGGTCATAGTGTTTTAAAAATGTACAAAGGCTTGAAGGAGAAAGAAAAAAGAGTACAAATGGTTATAAAAAGAAGCAAATAGTTTTTAATAAAATGAAATCTTTAAAGAGACAGTAAAAGTAATATAAAAGTATATAAATAGTCATAGATTTAAAGGAGTAAAGAAAAATAAGCGGCATAAAGATGGAATATACACATAGAGTCTGGATTATGTATATTATTGTGCTTTCTTTGAATTTTTGACTGCAAAAAGACATTTGATTCTGGGGGCTGCTAAGCTAAACTAATATATATATATATATATATATTTTAAATTTATCTTGACAAAATTTGAGTATAAGGATATATTACTTTGGAAAAGAGAGTCTGCTTTTGCTTTCACAGAAGATGAATGCATATGAATTCCTTCCAGGTAATGTTGTTTGAGGGGGTTCTTCATGAACCCCCAAAAAAGCAGGAAGCAGTTTGGAGAAAACCATGCCCAAATTCCCAAAATGATTGTTTATAATTGTTTGTTTACATTTAAAGAAGGTTGATTATAAGTGATTAAGGTCACAGTCAATTTCTAAAAAAAGATAAGGGGGATATGATATAGAGATGAATACTTTGCATTTATATGGATCTTCATCTATTGATACATATTTAAGGTTGATTTTTTTATATTGTGTATATTTCTACTCTTGCTTAAGCTATTATGTTTATACAGCTCATTTAAAAATGTAATGTATAATTAATAAATACAGATTAATAGATAGTTATCTGTAATAGGGAAACAATAGTCATGTTAGGTTTTCTAGATGTATAGAGATATATTTAGAAAGGGTCGGTATTCCTTACACCTTTCAAAGACCTACAGAATATGGCATTTGAAAGGTTTTAAGAATTTAGGCTTTTCTCAATAGTGAGACACGTCTGCTTCTGGCAGCATCAATTACTTCAGAGCAGTTGATGGGCATAGAAGAAACTCATTATGGAATTTACCTTCAGTGTCACAAGGCTAACCATTTATGCAAGAAACTAATATTATCTGGAATACTTGATGGTATGCTGTATGAACTGGATATGCAGGATCCACAAAAAAGTGATAGCCAAACTTTCCAAAACATGGGATGGTCCTTCAGGTTTCCTGTTTCACAGAAGTCTGCCAGACATTCTGCCATTACACAGAAGAAATTAATTGACAAACTGCCAATATAGGTGAAACAGTCTTTCAAATTTCCTACTTCATGGAAATGTTTGCCAGATATGATGGGCCTATAGGCTGAATATGGATACCTGAATGTTACAGAAGAACTTTGGGTGATTGTTCAGGCAGTAAGATGTCTTTGTCAGTTCTAGAGTTTGGAAGTTACTTACTATGTACTTCCTGTTAACTTAGGTAATATTATCCTTCTGGGGTTTTTGATGGAGCTGAGGAATAGTCACAATTATAGTCTTCATTAGTTATGATAAAAGATAAATTATATATGAAACTTTAGACTCACAAAGATAAAATAGATAATAGAATATTTTCTTTAATTTTGCCAGATACAAATAGATTAAATATTATAACTTTGTATATGTAATTTTACTATATTAAAGTTAAAACCTTTTTTATTTAGACAGAAAAGGGAGATGATGTGGGATGTCCTTCTGTATATGTGTTGCTCTTATTAGTTATGAATAAAGCTGCTTTGGCCTATGGCAGGACAGAATATAGTCAGTCAGGTTGGAAGAGATATAGAAACAGAGTTAACGGAGTCAAGAAGATGCCATGTAGCTGTCTAAGAAAAAAGATGCTGTTAGAACCTTACGGATAGGCCATAGCCCCATGGTGATACACAGATGAATAGAAATGGGTTCATTTAAGATGTAAGAGTTAGTTAATAAGAAGCATAAGTTAATACATCAAACAGTGTTTTAATTAATATAGTTTCTGTGTAAGTATTCAGGTCTGGGCAGTCAAGAAACAAAATAGAAGTCAGATCCAGACATAAATAAACCTCTGAACAGGTCATAGTGTTTTAAAAATGTACAAAAGCTTGTACATAGGTAACAAGCAAAGGGGGTAAGAATTGTAATGTAGAAATTAACATGAGGCAGTGTAGACTAGATTTAAACAGTTCCATTTGAAGATCTCGTTTTTCAGATTTAGAACAAAAATCAATCAACCAACATATACATTGGGATGTGAATAAAAAGAATACCATTTTTGTAAGTATATTCTATCACTTGAATGGTATTTTTCCCTTCTGAACTCTGTCCCCTGATTTATAAATTATATGACTAGACTACATTTTTAAAACTACATTCTCCCAGCAGGAGGAGTCAGCCCAGTCTATACAACAACTTTTAGAAAAGTCAGGAATCCATAGGGAGACCCTGTCCCCCCAAAAAAAACCCACACAAAAAAGATACATTCTTAGCAGGGCACAGTGGCGCATGCTTGTATCCCAAAACTGAAGAGGCAAAAGTAGGAAAGTCATAACTTAGTAGCTAGCAACATTGAGGATAGCTCAAAAATGACTAAATAAATAATATGAAATAATTTTCAACTTACCCTAACAGGTAGAGATAGCAAAGTGTTCATGCAATTTGCTCAAACTAAAATAATTGACATTAAAACACTAGTAAAAATTGAATTCTAGACTCCTTTTGAATTTCACAGATTCAATGACTTCTTTTCTTTCTCTCCACAATCCACAATCCATCATTATATCTCCTCTGCATCACTGGTGTGTGACAATTGCTTGGTCTTTCCTTGATTGTTTTTTTATAAAATACTGGTTACATGTACAGTTTTTATAGTCAGACTGGGGTTTGGGGTTTGAAAAAAGAATACTTCAGATTATGATGTTGTCATATCAAAAAGTACATGACATCTATATGATTGATCACTATAGGATAAGCTTGATAATTTAAAGTAAATCTGTATTACATTTCTGTGGTTAGTATAAACAAATGGCTAAAATTCATTGGGTTATAACAAAAATTTTCTATTTTAAGGATCAAGTACAAAAGTTTGAAACATAGCTAAAGGTAACTAAAAGTCTCTTTTGGCCAACTTTTGCTATTCCATCCTTGTAACAGGAGGAACAGGCTGCTTGTCGTCCCAGCCACCTGGCTATCTTACACCCAAAATAATCACACAGAAACTATATTCATTTAAACACTGCCTGGCCCATTAGTTCTAACTTCTTATTGGCTATTTCTTACATCTTAATTTAACCCATTTCTGTTAATCTGTGTATTGCCATGTGACTGTGGCTTACCAGCAAGATTCTAACCAGTGTCTGTCTCAGGCAGGAGATCCATGGTGTTTGCCAGTCTGCCCTTCTTCCCAGCATTCACTTCTGTCTATTCTGCCTACCTAAGTTCTGTCCTATCAACTATGCCAAGGCAGTTTCTTATTTATTACCCAACAAAAGAAACACACAAACCAAAGGAACTGCTACACCCTGTCCCCTTTTCTGTTGAAACAAAAAAGAAGGCTCTAACTTTAACATAGTAAAATTACATATAACAAAACAGTTATCAAGCAAGGATTACAGTTACAATATTTATATCTACTTAATCTTTTATCATAACTAAGGAAAACTATATCTATAAACTCTTCAACTCCATCAAAGACTCCAGAAGGATATAATATTACCTAAGTAAACAGGAAGTGCATTGTAAGCAATTTCCAAAACTCTAGAATCGACAGAGACATCTCGCTGCCTATACAGTCACCCGAAATTCTTCTGTACCATTGGAGCATACATCTTCAGCCTACAGGCCCATAGTATACAGCAGACTTTTCCATGAATCTGGAAATTTTAAAGACAAGTTTAGTCACTTTCTTCTGTGTCCTTCAGAATGTCTTGCAGACTCTTTCATGAAGCAGGAACCCCAAAGGACCATCTCACCTTTGGGCAAGTTCAGCAGTCATCTCTCTGTGGGTACTGCATGTCCAGTGAAGCAGTCCAGGCAAGAGCAGTTTCTTGCCCAAATGGCTAACCAACTCCATAAGGAGACTCTTCCGTGCCCATCTTCCTCAGGAAGTAGCTTGGTGCTGCCAGGAGCAGATGTGTTTCATTGTCATGAAAAGACAGAAGTTATTAAAACATTTTAAATGCCATATTATATAGTCTTTAAAAGATATCAAGAATGCCTATCCAACTGAAATATATCTCTATATATCTAGAAAATCTAACTAACATGACTACAAGCTTGACTATTATCGATGATTATCCACTAACAACCTATATTTCTTAATTATACATTACATTTTTAAATGAACTACACAATCACAATACCTTTATCAAGAGCAGAAATATACATATAACAAGATTGACTTTAAATTTATATCAATAAAGCAAAATCTATACCAATGCAAATTATTCATCTATATTATATCCCCCTTTAAATGTAAACAAACAGTTATAAACAATATTTGGGAATATGGATATAGTTATTTTTCTCCAAACATCTTCCTGCTGTATGGGGGTGCTGTTGTGCTAGGTTCATCTCAGTCAGCAGTAGGATGAAGTAATTTTTTGGGGGTGTTCATGACAATCGTTCCGGAGGCCTTGGTCTATGAAACCATACTGATGTAAAAGAAATCCACAGATTCTCATCTTCTGTGAAAAAAAAACTCTTTTTCAAAACATCATATCCTTAGACCAAAATTCTGAAGTCATAATACCCTTATAATATACATGCTGGTTTAGCTTAGCAGCCCACACAATGAAATGTCTCTCTGCACTTAGCCCCTTAACACTTCTCTACACTCAGTCAACTAGAAGAGGAATAGAACTAGAAATCATGAAGGACAGATACACATAGACAGAATGAGCTTTTATGAAAATAAACTAATTCAAGTCACTGCCCCTTGCTTAATATTCCCTCCAAGGGGCTCCCAAGAATGTAGCTCAGTGGAATGTACAAATTGCAGCATCCTATCCCTATTTGGTGCTAGAGATTTATAGGGAAAACTCCAGTCTTTTCATAATCTGACTTTAAAACTGGTTCCTGTCTGCTCTCTAGTACTACATCCCTCATCACTCCCTATACTCTCCATTTTTTTCTGGTTCTTCAAGACAAGATTTCTTTGTCTAACAGTCCTGGCTGTCCTAGAACTCACTTTGTAGACCAGGCTGGCTTCAAACTCACTGAGATTTACCTGCCTCTGCCCTCCCAAGTGCTAGAATTAAAGGTGTGTGCCACCACTGCCCAGATTCTCTTCATTTTTTTAAAATATTTGCCAAACATTTGCTTTCCTCTGCCTAAGAAACTCTTCCCCATGACTTGTTTGGTTGATTAATTGGTTATCAGATTTAATAATGAGGTCACCTTTCTGAGACCTCTTATTTATTATATCTCAGATAACTTTCTCTCTATATTCTCTGTCACTCTTTTTCCTTAGTGCCATGATGGTTTGAGTGTTAAATATTCCTCACTCATTGTCAAATTTCCAGCATATAGTCCATTGCTAGCACAGATGATGTACTCAATAAACAGTTATTGAATGCAAAAGAACTGTGGGACTAGAGAGATGGCAGTTAAGAGTACTGGCTGCCCTTATAGAGGATATAGGATCAATTCCCAGCACTCACATGGCAGGTCTGTAACTCTGGCCTTCTGCCTTTGTGGATACTGCATGCATGCAGTGCCAGACATACTTGCATGCAAAACACCCAAACATATAGAATAAATTAATCTTTTCAAAATGTGGCATGAGCACTTCTTCACACATCTAGAAGCACATTAGGAGGAAGATGGACTACCTCATGATGTGCTCCCTACAGGGTGAGTGGTACTACCCTGGAAACAATTTATAAGAAGAGCAAGGACAAGCAATTAGTCAATACTAAAAATATTTGCCAGGCTCAGAATCCTGTTAATCGTACACTCATGCAATGCATCTTTACTGATAAATAGAAGTAGGTATTTTCCAAATGCAAATAAAAGGAAATCTGATTATTTCTTTTAAGCCCTGTGAGAATAATTATTAATTAAATGGGTACAGCAGACATATTAACTAACAACAGCATTTTACCTGTTTTAACAAAATTAGGTTCAGTTGTGTTTGGCTCCAAATTTACCAGTCACTATCCACAAGGACATGCAATAATAACTTCCCCACCTGACACATCTTGAACTCTCCTTCATGTAGAAGTCTAAGAACTAGCCAGCTCTAGGACAAACTCTTGATCATTCCAGAGAATACAGATAGCAGCTCAACCATTCCATACAAATGGCAAAAAAGAATGAATGCTTCAGAAGCTCATGTGGTAGATTGCTGAAGACATTGAAAAACATTGTAGGGAAATGAAGAGATAATGGCAATATCAGCTGTAGGCAGACAATGGTTCTACAATGTTCTATAAAATCAATTTTAGACACTGACAGTAAAAAGTTAAATGAAGCAGCTGAATTCCCAAAGTGATTAACAGTGTACAAGTGCACAAAGAGATTGAATTATAGGATCACAGCTGCACGGTAGTAAAGATTGGAAGCCATGATATATTGAGGAGGGGGTTAAACAATTTACTATACCCTGTTTTTGTCTTTAATAAATTCTTATTTGAGGCACTTTCAGGAGCAGACTACTAGATCAATGACAAATATTTTCCAAAATATTTTCAGTATGTATCCCAGATAGTAGATCCTTTAATAAGATTATTGTCATTTATTCATTTTATTAGAGCCATGGGCCTAATACATACAGCAAAGTCTTAATTAGCCTAATGAAGGGAAAAAGCATAAATTGGAAAAATTCAATATGCTAAAAGTAGACTTGAGCTTTGACCTTCAATTTTTAAAATGCTAAGCCTTCACAGAAGAGTACTTGCTTAATGCCATGTTTTCACCCTTGACTCCGAGATGGCTCAAAGATATATATAAGAAGGAAAATGAGCAAAAGCGAGGATAGTTAGGAATAAGAAACTAAAAGAAGAACCATGCCAAAATGAGATCTATAAAGTCAACCAAAAAAGTAACAAATAAAATGTAACATTGCATATACAAGGTCCCAAAAGAAGCCCAGGAGTGAAAGCCTGCATCAGTTCACATTGCATGGAAAGGAGATTGATCACACTGGGTCAGTGTTAAAAGGAAGCTGTGCTCTGCTCTAAGTTTCTCCTTAATATGTAAAACAATACATTTCATGTGATGCTTGTCCCTGGGGGTGGGAGGGCTCCATTTTACCAGCAGCTTTTGGCTCCATTTTAAGTTTGGCGATGACTCTGCATCTCAGTGGGTACATAAACAGTATGGTTAGTCTGGGACCACCCATGTGACGTAGACAGATAGCGAGAAGAAAAGTTGTCACCATACAAATTTAACAGGGTGAACTGAAACCATAGGAGCATGTGGGCTTCTTAAAACCATACCAGGAAACTAGGAAACTAAAACTGAGTGATTAAAAAAATTCAGGAAGCTAAGATTAAAGATGGTGGCACAGATCTTTAACCTCAGCATTCAGGAGACAAAAGTCTCTGTGATCTGAGGCTAGCCTGGTCTAAAGAGGGAACAAAGAATTTACCAGCTACCTACTATTGTGACACAGTGAAATCCTGTCTTTAAACAATTATCAGGAAAATTTATTGACTATACCAAATAAAGTAAACAGAGTAATTCCCTCAGCTGGACCTCATGAAGTGGTCACCTAGTACTAAGTGGTGACAACACACAGATCTGTCACCTGACTACCTGGTGTGTGTCAAGAGATCCACAGGTAGAAAACTCCCCATGGCCACAGGGATTACATCTTGGCTTGTTTCTTCCTACAAAAGTACTTAACCTGCTTACCTGTCTGGTCCTGGACCTGCTGTTCACCCATCCACCTATTCCTTCACTGGGACTCCATCCCATCGTTTGGTCTCTGTAGCTGGACTTAACTGTATAGCTCTGCTCTCGAATCGATGATTCACAAGGGCCTGACTTCACAACTTCAGTTTCTTAATCTCATGAATACAGACTCTCTTTACTACTCCTAAAACTTCTTGAAACTCAACTGTAGCCTCTTTAACCCCTTGTACCTAGTCCGTAAACTACAAATCTGCATATGTAGATAATGTATACTGTGCAACATGTGACCTGAGAATTCATATTAGTAATGAAAAATGAAATAAAAGAACCTGCGTTCTATTTGGCCAGTGCTACCAAGAAACACCTTGAATGCCTGATATACTGCTGCCATTGAAACTACCAAGCCTTGTGAATTCATTGCTATTCAATGAATTCTGACAATGTAGAAAGACACAGACTTAACATGTTTGTCTAAAATAGGGTGGTCTTGGTAGTTTATGTTGATTTAGTAATAACCTAGCAGAAATTCACTAAAGATTGTGCTCAAAGGGCTTAGAACACCAATTTGGTTCATCATTCACCTATATAATCCATTCATTCATTCATTCATACACAAAGCTTTGAATTGCTGAGTATTATAAAAATAATTAAGTGGGACCTTCAATAGATTGGTAGGACCTAAATTTCAGGAGATGCTCTGACACACTGACTTCAATAAAGTGATACTGGGATCAGATATTTCCAGAGTCATTATGGTCAGATCCTGAGCCATGCTTATCTTAACAAGCCAGGCTCAGACATACATCTTCAATAAGTCAATTAATAGAATAAGTAATAGCAAAAAAAAAAAAAAACAAGAGAAGTCATTCATTCAATGTGGTCACAATGGGAAAAAGAAAGAGATACAGCAATTGTCCCCAAACCCCAAGTTCTGTTCCCAAGTTCTGTTCAGGGTTCTTAACAATTAGGGTAAGGTTTAAATAGAGGCAAGAGATATGTGTGAATAAGTAAACAGTCTGGTTGGTCATGGTGTGACCCTTGCCTGGAGTAGGTGGGCTCTTCTGTATTTCTGTGCTTTGATTGGTTAAATAAAAAGGAAGCCTGGCCTGTAAGATAGGACATAGCCCTTAGGTGGGCAGAGTAGACAGAATGGAAGGCGGTGAGAGAAAAAGGAAGTAGCCCAGTTGCCATGAGGTTCCCGCCACAGATGGACGTACCTTAAAACCGTCCGGTAAGTCACCCACCTCGTGGTGACATACAGAGTTTTATAATGGGTTAGATTAGATGTGAGAGCTAGCCAAGAAAAGGGTGGAGATAATGGGCCAGACAGAGTTTAAATGAATACCGTTCTCATGTGGATATTTCGGGCATAAGCAAGCAACCAGCAGCTGAGCAGGCCAGCAGCTGGGGGCTGGGAGTCAGGTGCCGGGAACACAACAAGCACCTCTCCCCTATTTACAACACTTGCCTCCTTCTATGTCTCATCTTCAGGCTATCTCGCAAGGTCTCAAGGAGAAAAGCTCCCTCTGAGTTTTCCCCTTAAATAAATAACCCTTTTATTAATCATAAAAAGAAAAGCTCCCTCTGGCTACCACCAGGGCTTCAGTGTTTTCTTCTCCCAGCATGAGATTTCCAGGGACATTTCAGATTCTTGGGACCCATTGTTTCAACAGTGAAATAAACAGAGAGAGGTGCCCAAGTATGTCTAGAGAATTTCCATTCCCACCTATGGTATTTTGGTGATGTCAAATTAAGTCTTTGTTCTGAAGGAGATGGAGAGGCAGTAAAATGTGTGTAAGGATGAGGAAAAGAGCCACATACTAAGTGACAACCTTCTGAGCCTCCTAATAGGGTGGTGAGCACAGCTCTTTTGTTTGTCTTGCCAGGCTGTTGGAGATAAGTAATGTGAAGAGCTTTGTAAAGGGCAAACACCACTCAGAAGGCACCAGCACACATCAAAGACCTGTCACAGAAGACAATTTTGGTCCATCTTCACAGGGTCTGTCATATCTTGCCTTAGACAGGGTACATTTGAAAAGAGTTAGGGTGGAAAGGTTAAGAAAAGTGCAAGGATGACAGGTAAAGAGATTGCCACATGTCTATGAAATGTACAAAAATCTTGCCTTAATAGATGTTGGCAGAAGCACAAAGTCCAGAAAATTATTTCTTCCAAGAAGCACCTTGCCATCAGTACTCTTGTGGGTTTTTTGAGACAGGATCTGGTTATCCTGGCTATATAGACAGGGTTGGCTTCAAACTCAAAGAGATCACCCCGTCTCTGCCTCCTGAGTGCTGGGACTAAAAGTGTGTGTCACCACACCTAACTTCATATACATATGATCGCATTTGATTCAACCATGTCCAGCTTCATCAGCAGTTTTGACACCTTCCCTTTTCAGTCTTCATTAGCATGCTTTATCATGCACCTCTTCTTCCAGGCCTCAACCTCTCTTTCTCTCTTTTTATTTATCTCAGACCTAAAGGAATTCAGTAATGTCCATTCACCTTCAGAAAAAACAACTAAATTTGATGATACCAAAAGGCAATAATTTGGTTCCATCTTTCAAATTTGTGCTTAATTTGGGGTCACTATAACTGAACTATTTTATAGTTTTCAAACCCAATTAACTTTCTTCTCCCTGGTTGCTCCATGCTTAGTTCTGTTTACTGTGTCCTTCACCTTTTACTGTAGTAGGCCATGGCAATTTTTTACTAGAGATAACCTTGGCCTAGTAGCCATGGCAACTGATTGACCACAAGTACTCAGAGGTCTGTGGTAATGAATGATCTTGTAGATATATCTGTGCCTTAAAAGAAGGAATTGGCGGGGGGGGGCATGTATCACAGGACTCTCGCCTGGGATTTCAGCCATTGTCCATGCCTATCTCCCTTAGCTGCAAGTGATCTTGGGAAAAATGTTAACTGAAAGACAGATTATGGATTTCTGTGCGTTTGAGGCCAGCCTAGTCCACATAGTGAGTTCCAGAACAGCCAGGGTTATATGGAAACCCTATCTCCAAACAACAACAACAAAAAAAAAAAGACTATGAACTCCTCAAGAATTGTGAGTTTGTATCTTTTATACTTGCAGCTCATCACAAAGGGGAAGGAACATAGTAAACTCTTTTACTCGATAAAGGAAGTATCTAAACCAGTGAACCCGTGCAGAGTGAGAATCAGGTTGTCCACTCTTTCATTGCTGTACTCCTCCTTTGAGGGGATAGTCACATCGATAGCGGCACTTTCAGACCTTGACCTCAAATAACTGGCATATTCAAGTAAATGAATTCTAAGTTAGTATATCTTTATCTTCACGTCCATCTGAAATAACCTGAGCCAAGGAAATGGAGATTTTGATGGGGATGAAGACTCATAATGTTAGAGGCATTAAATATTAGTCGTTTCTGTGAAACAACTTCTTTGTTAATAACAAAGAATTCAATCATATCATCTTCCCTGCCTTGCAATGTTTTCTCAATGTTGACTCAAAGCCCCTGCTGTATTCCCAGAATTTGTGTCTTAAAATGCCGACCACTTCTCAGGTTTGCCCACCTGTCTTCAATAAGCCAATTAAAAGATCCAAATAAGTAATGAAAAACAGAAAAGAGAGATCTGCTTCTTGTGGCCACATAAGGAAGAGGGACAAAGAGAGCTCTGGCAACTCCTTCAAGTTCACCTTCAGGGTCCTGACATGAAGGTAAAGCTTAAGTAAGATACGCATAAGAGTCTGTGAGGTGCTGTCTCCTGTCTACCACTGTCTTAGATTCAAGTCTCTCCTGCAAGTTCCTAAGGGTTATAAATCCTTCTCCAGAACACAATTTCCTCCTCTCTAACTCCCTGGGACCACAGCCATCTCCTGTCCTAGAAGGACCTTCCTGGGGAAACTAATTTCTTGGTGACAACTCTTAGGTTACACTAGGAAAAGCTCCTGGTCATAAAAATAAAATCTCTGGCCATGAGAAGAGGCCTAGCTTTCCAGTTGAGCTGGTTCAGTCACTTTGGCTGATTCCTTAGGAAAATATACTCACATCAAGCCCACTAAAGAGATAAGCAGTGTAATTCTTTAATGAGATACTGTACTTTGTCTTTCCAGAATTCCACTCCTAGTACTAAAAAGTTAAGGGCATCACAGCCATGGAGGGTCTGAAGGCTGCCCACTTTTCTGAATAAATATAACTTGCCCTTTTCTTCTTTCTTCTAAGCAGACCTTTCTTAACAATTTGAGCCCTCCCCACAAGATTTTATTTTATTTTTCTCTCTCTCCTTCCATCATGTGGCTTCTTATTCACCATGTGTCTGGTCTCCATTTCAGTTTAAAACATTTACATACAAGTAACATTAAACAAACTGAACAGGTTGTATTTATGTATTCAGGAGTGTGTGTGTGTGTGTGTGTGCATGCGTGCATGTGTGTGACAACAATTAATAAAAGTGGCTGTGATTTTGAGTGAGAACAATGAAGAGTATATAAGAGGGTTAGGAGAGAAGAAATGGAAAGACAAAATTATTTAATTATAACTCCAAAAATAAAAGAAATAATAAAAAAGTATAGCCTAGCTTTTTTCTACCACCTACCCATATTAGAGAGACTAATAGCCCCAAAGGAAACCCCAATCATCCCTGTATTGCTTTCAACAGTTTGATAGTCAAAGGGGAAGTGCATGCATCTCTTTGGGATATAATTTTTCCTGCCATAGAGATTGGCTACATTTCCCCACTGTTTTAACATGTCAGTTTGCAGTGAAGTATGCCTGTGTCTGTAGCAAGTATCATAAATGGAATACAAGTAGAAAAAATGGTGAGAGCCCATTCATTTTAGGTTCCTGTGCCTAACATTCTGTATAACCTCTTGACTTTTACTTTTGGAAGAGCTAGCATAAACAATTCCATTTTGCTGCTTTGAGATGGGGTCTCGTGTAAAGCCTAGAATGACTCAAACTTATGACTTGCTTCAGGTTCTCAGAGTATTGGTATTAAGAATAAGCACTACCATGTCCAGCATGACCATATTTCATATTCATATGTCAGATTTTGACAAACTCCCTCCATTGTCTATGAACAATATTCTAGAAACATTTCACTTAGTAGCCATCTGATGGCTCATTCTTTTCTGCCCTGGTCACCAGGGATCAGGTTTGTCCCGGTTGGCTCCATGCTGGGGGGGATGAGCAGAAGAATTCAAGGAGTTAGCCGATTAACCATTTAGCCCCAATGTTAAGTAACTATAAGGTATAGAAGGAAGCTTTTAGGTCAGATATATCTTGTTGTAATTAGGGGAGAGAGGTGTGCGTGTTGTGTTCCCCAGCCGCCAGCCACTGGCCCGTTCAGCGGCTGGC
>JAQHUG010000329.1:1553854-1565666 GCA_028555095.1 Dicrostonyx torquatus | reverse complement strand
TGGTCTACAAGAGCTAGTTCCAGGACAGGCTTCAAAAGCTACAGAGAAACCCTGTCTCGAAAAAACCAAAAAAAAAATGTTTCAATATGGCCTCAATTTATGGCATTAAACTGTGTCCATGTAGAAATACAGAACCAAGCTCTCTGTTTTCCAGGCCATGGGTACTCAAATGTAACTTTAGAACAAATTATCTCTTATTCCCTTTAAGGAAAGAGCTGTGAATTTGTGTGTGTGTGTGTGTGTGTGTGTGTGTGTGTGTTGGTTGACAAATACAATACTCTATTATACGGCTTTTCAAAACCATAACCAGGAAGAGTAACCTAATTTGAAAATTAAGTAATTGTGTGTGGATTTACACAAACAGCCAACACTTATCAATGCTTCAAAGTGTTACAATAGACATCTAACACTTATCAATGCTTCAAAGTCTTACCATAGACATCTGTGCATAAAAAAGAGCCTGTAACATCCATCATCCATTCTCATTATACATAACTGTACAGAAGACTATGAATTCAGCTTTTTTTATAAAGGAAAAATTAGAATCTGCAGCTTAGTAGTGTACATTTAGCAAGATAAGTAGTGATAATCAAAATTGCAAATCTCTCAGAAATTCAGGAAAAGTATTAGTTATTACAAACGAATTATATACATGTGTAACTCAATAAATACTTACTAATACAAAGTAATAAAATACTTACTTTGTCAGGGCAAACAGATATATATCAGGATTCAAACAGCAAGGAAGTCCAGATGGTAAATTTTTCTCAGATGTCTCTTTCAGTCTGTAAGAAACCAGTGGTGGTGCACACCTTTAATCCCAGCACTTGGGAGGCAGAGACAGGCAGTTTGAGATCAGGCTGGTCTATAAGAGCTAGTTCCGGGATAAGCTCCAAAGATACAAAGAAACTCCTTCTCAAAAAAAAAAAATCAAAAATACCACACATGAAATGTGCTTGATCAGGATCTCTCAAGGCTCACTTTGAGCCTTTTTAAGCAGATGCTAAGTTGGTTTCTGGAGTCAGTAGAAAACCAAATTTTAAAAAATAGGAAGTTCAATCCAGCAAGAAAAGATTCATTATACTTAGCAGTTGGTCCTTTAAAACAGTGGTTCTCAACCTTCCTTATGATGTGACCTTTTAATATAGCTCCTCATGCTGTGGTGACCCCCAACTATAAAATTCTTTGTGTTGCTACTTCCTAACTGTAATTTTGCTACTGTTAGAAATCACAATATAAATATATGATATACGGAGTCTCTGAGATGTAACTCCCCCAAAGGGGTGGCAACCCACAGGTTGAGAACCACTACTTTCAAATCTCAATTGGACGGGCAACGTTTCCTCATTTGTCATCCCTAGCCTATAGTCTCCATAAATTATGTTTACTTTCTCACCCAGGTGCTGCCATGGGACTGCATTACATGCTTCCATGCTTTGGAGGTTTAATTCAAGTTCTTCAGCCTGACCTAGGGCCAAAGGGAGGCATGGCAGTGCTCTGGCCTGCTGTATAGCTGCTATTGTAGCCTCACCCAGCTGCTGAGGAAGCCGTATGCTAACCAGCACTTACTGGTCCCTTTGCATGTATCAAACTCACATGCCTTTAACTAAGCAAGCTGTTGCATAATATAGAAAGTTGAGATACATAGCTATGCATACTTCTAGTCACAGATACATATGGCCTTAGATGGACTAACAATCACCTTAAGTTGCTTACAAAGTGTTCATTTAAATTATTTCAACACAAACTTAGAACTTGATTTTGTTAAAAAAAAAATCCAAGGAAGTCAAAGTCTGAGATGTAAACACAATTTTTTTAAGCAAATCATAAACTCTTGCTTGTCTAGTCAGTTACATAATTCTACTCAGCCTTAGTCTAAAGTCAGATCAAAATCTACAAATAAACAGAAAAAGCCAAGCTTGTGTTTCAACATATCAGGGAATGACAGGCAGCCATTTAGAGATGCAAACTGCTTTCTATTTCCTAGCCCAACAGACAAATACTATAGAAAAAACACAAGTCAGATTTTTAAACGAACACCCAGACCCATCCATTATACATTTTATGAGCCCAGATCCTGTTCTTTTACCTATTGCAGCATCTCATGATTTTCCACTGTTACAAAATAGCTAATGGGGGCTGAAGAGATGGCTTGTGGTAAAGAGTACTGGCTGCTCTTCCAGAGACACAGGTTTAATTCCCAGTATTTACTGACAGAATACAACCAATGGTAATTCCACTTCAGAGGATCCAGTGCCATTTCCTGTCTTCCGTAGGCACAAGGTGTTTCATCTAGACCATTATTTGCCATGAGGAAGGAGAGAGACAACCCTTATTGGGTATAAAGATTTCAACCAATTATTACATAAGTGGATCACTGATCGATTGATCAGGGCTGTAGAATAAGGACTTGGGAGCCTTGTTTCTTCTGACAGCCCTAAGCAGGGGCAGAAGCAGGGTTTATAAGCACAAAAGAATCACAAACGTTTGTTGCCAAGTTATAGTTACAGTTTTCACCGATCAGGAATCAAAGATGAGAGAATTTCCTTGTGTGTTCCATCGTTGTCAATGAACAGACAATGCAAGCCTTTCAGTACAACCAATCAGATTCATTTGTTCTTTCTGTTGTTAGGAGCAGCCATAATGTTTCTAGAGAACTAAAGATGCATGATGACTATTTCTATGGTGTAAGGAGGAAGAGGGTTGACCACTGGAAAGTTTTCAGCTCCCCTAGGCTTGGGAACCTGAATTTTATTTTACTCTACAGGTAAACATGGAGTCTGAAATCAAAATGGCAGTACTCAGGCCAAGGTACTTTTATATACTCCCTTCAAAGGTACACATAAAATTTCAAAATTATGTATTTTAAAGTCAGATGTGGTGACACACAACTTAAATCACATCACTTGGAAGGCAGGTGAATCTCTATTCAAGGACCTTCTGGCCTTTCATAGTGAGTTCCAGGCCAATCAAGGATACACAGTGAGACCCTGTCTCAAAAAAAAAATTACAAAGAGCTAATGGATGACTAGGAAAGATCAAATTGTTCATATCACTTTTAAAGTTTAAAAGGTTAAACTGAGGCAAGATAGAAATGCAAGGACAAACTAGGGAGCAAAAGGGGGAAAAGGACCTCTTATACCTGACTCTGATTAACTCCTTTCACTGACAAGAATTTCAGCACTATTAACAGCTGTTAATCCCAGCACTCAGGAGACAGGAGCAGGCAAATATCTAAATTCAAGGCCAACTATAGAAATTAGCTCAATATAGGAAATAACCAGGCTAGCTAAAGGATGAAACAATTATATTTTTTATTATAAGGGGAAAGCTCACTAAACAGACATTGGAAGTCCAAGATCAGCTGTGTCACGGGAATATGAGAGAGAGAGAGAGAGAGAGAGAGAGAGAGAGAGAGAGAGAGAGAGAGAGAGAGAGAGACTCTTCAGGCTCCACGAAGCCATGCCTTAACTAGGTTCCACCTCTTAAAGATGATTGGTTAACCAAGCTTCCCCCATCATACAACAGTACCTATGGTAGTCTCTTCCCTACAGCTCTTTTACTATTAAATTTGTCTGCTTTTGTGAGCTTCAGTACCTCCCTCCCCAAAATTCTTAAAAACTTGCTTTCCCTTGTCCCTCTTTTTATCTCTTCTTTAGTTAAGGCTCAAAATCCAAACAAGTCTGCCCAGACCTTTTCCATTTTTAAAATTTGAGGCAGAATTTTCCTCTGTAACCCAGACTGTCCTGGAACTTGTTCTGTAGAACAGGCTGTCCTAGAATTCACAGAGAGCTGCATACTTCTGCCTCCCTAGCGCTGGGATTAAAGACTGCGCCTCTACACCCATCCTACCCTAACATTTTATTCATTCTTTGAAGACCCTAGTCCCTCCATGCAGCTTTGCACAGACCTCCATTCCAGAGTCTATGGGCTTTGCCCTTCTCTCAAATCATAACAACAATAACAGTCCTCAAGTTTTCTTCTGAATCCTGTTTCCATATTCCCATTTTGTCAAGATTTGAAACTCATAAGGGAACCATGATTCCCAGAAACATATTAAGATATGTTATATCTCTCTAATATCAAATCTAATACATTATTTTATGACATGGTGTACTACAAAATGTCTCTTAGAAGCTATTACAAAGCAACAGTCCATCTCTACATTGAGAAAATGTGCTGGGCAGTGGTGGTGCATGCCTTTAATCCCAGCACTCGGGAGGCAGAGGCAGGTGGATCTCTGTGAGTTCGAGACCAGCCTGGTCTACAAGAGCTAGTTCCAGGACAGGCTCCAAAGCTACAGAGAAACCCTGTCTCATAAAAACAAAAAAAAATACATTGAGAAAATTTATGTACATTTTAAATGGACCAAAGCAAGAATATTATCAAAATGATATACAGGTCAACCCTAACATTAATGTTTCATTTTATATTTTAAGTTTGTATAGCAAAACCAGTTTGATTTTTTTTCTGAACACGATAAAATGTGGTTTTTCAACTCTCTTTTTGTTAGTTCTCCTACATTCTATAATCAACATTTTCCTTGGCCTCAGTTTCCAACATTAACACTTGAAAGCACCAGACTTAAAACCCTGAGAAAGTTGAAAATTAACATTTCAAATACTATTTTAAATAACCCTGCCAAGTTCCATTTGGTTTCAAGTTCAAATTATTATCTAAACTTTTGCATTTTTAACTAGTTTCAAAATATAAGCACAGAAATAATTGCTCAAAAAATAAAACAAAACAAAGTCAGGCTGGGTAGCCCACATCTCTAATCCCTGCCCTCAGAGAGAGGCAGACTGGTCTCTGATTTCAAGGTTAACCTGGTCTATATAGTAAGTTCCAGGACAGCCAGGACTATGCAGAGAGACCTTGTCTCAAAAAAATCAAAACAAGAACAAGACAGACACATTCATACATAGGAACATAGTTCAAAACATGGTGTGCCAATTCTGATCCTGCATAATGAGTTGAAGAATTCAAAAACAAAGTGACCAGAGGTTTGATACTAAGAAAAGAATGACTTTTGCCCTCCCTGTTGCTGGATTAGAAAGCTTCAGGAGGATTAGTCTGCCCCAATTCTCCCTGGAGGGCACTGATAGAGTCAAGACTTCATTCATACTTACATGTAGATCACAGCAGAGGTCACTTCCAAACCATTATCTCAAAAGGTTCAACAGATCCCTATGCCCCAAAATCTTTCCTTCCACACAGCAGATGCCCAAAACCATTTAACAGAACTCCACATTTGCTCAAAGAACTTCCAAAATGACTTCTACAAAAGGAGTTAGTGCATTATTGGCCTATCCCTTTATAATTAAGTCAAATTAATCTCCTGAAGAAATCAAACTTGGTCCTCTCTCAGAGCTGACAGACTTTTTAAGGTGAGGATTAGAATATACAGGTCCTAGCAGGGAAAAGGTTAAGTTGAAGACAAAGGAGACCTAAATACCAGGCCTCCTCCCTGTGGCACTTCCCACTGCAGGAAACACAGTGTTTCCTCTGTTCTGTAGCTCCTGACTGAGTTCTGCTCAGATTCCCAGTGCCTCTGGGAGTTTCTACTCTCTCTGTGTGTGTGTTTCTTCCTTTCTCTCTTCTCTCTCTTCTCTCTCTCTCTCTCTCTCTCTCTCTCTCTCTCTCTCTTTCTCTTTCTCTCTTTCTTTCTGTCTCTCTCTCTCTCATTCTCCCTCCTTGCCTCATCAAAAGGTTCAAAAGAATCCTACATTGATCAAAAGAACTGAAAACAAACTGAAAAGCAAAGCTCCGGGAGAAACTTACCAAGGGTTGGGGTTTCTCAAGAACTCAAAATAAAGCCCAAAGTCTGTTATAAATGGGTAAAGGTGTGGGGTTGTATTCCCAGCACCCAGCTCCCAGCCCCCAGCTGCTGGCCCACTCAGCCGCTGGTTGCATGCTTATGCCTGAAATAACCACATGACAATTATATTCATTTAAATACTGCCTTGCCCATTATCATTAGCCTTTTCTTGGCTAGCTCTCACATCTAAACTAACCCATTATAAAAGTCTGTATGTCACCACAAGGTGGTGACTTACCAGATGGTTCTAAGGTACATCCATCTTGGGCGCAGGATCATGGAGGCTCTCTCACTTCCTTTCTTCCCAGAACTTCCATTCTGTCTACTCCGCCCATGTAAGGGCTGTGTCCTCTCCTATAGGCCAAGGCAGCTTCTTTATTAACCAATGAAAGCAACAGAAATAAAGATGGACCCTCCTACAAAAGTCAACTTCACCAAGAACAGTCAAATCAACTAAAAGCAGTCGAAAGTGACTTCAGTAGTTGCCAGGAACTTCAATTTTTAAAATTTTCCTGTCCATTCAGAATTAACTTGCAGTGGGCTGCTGACATCCCAAAGTGTGCCTTTTGTCCCTCCATCGTCTCCATGTTATTACTGGAATTGGGGTCATGGCTTGTGCCCCACAATCCCAAACTGATAGTGAGGAACAGAAGAGGGAAATCTTTTCAAGGTATCGGCATAGGTACAGAGAATCTGTGACTCCCTCTAGTCCATCTTAAAGTTCCTCACTTGAGGGCAGGCTTTAAATAGAAAGCAAGAGATATGCATAATTAAACAGTCTGGCAAGGTGGGGCCCCCCTGTCCATCCCAGTCTCAGCTCTACTACTCTCTTGCAAAGTCATCAAACAAGTTGTAATGCTTTCTCTTCTGGATACCCTCCAGGCTTCAGCTATTTCCTTTCCCTATAGAATCTTCCCAGGGAAATACTAACTTCTTGTGCCTATTATTTCAACAGTCACCATAATGATCTATGGGAAGAGTTATTGACAACTAGAACTGTTCGTTCCTGGCAGAGCATAGTAGTTACTTTAGATGTATCTTGGAGATTATTTTGATTAACACATCTGGACCATAGTACTAGCCATAGAAATCTCAAAAATCGGATAAGACCATTGGGGAGAAGGGAGGTAGAGAGCTGACAGTGGTCTAAGCAAACACAAAATGGAGTCAAAGCAAAATGGTATCACCTTAGTCATTTCATTACAAAGTTCCAGAATTTCCTTTATTTTCTATTGATTTTATTGAGCTCTACATTTTTCTCTGCTCCCCTCCCTTCCTCTCCCCTTCCCTTCTACCCTCACCTGTGGCCCCCATGCTCCCAATTTCCTCAAAAGATCTTGTCTTTTTCAACTTCCCATGTAGATTAGATCTATGTCTCTCTTAGTGCCCTCATTGTTGTCTAAGTTCTTTGGGGTTGTGATTTGGAGGCTAGTTTTCTTTGCCTTATGTTTTAAAACCACTTATGAGTGAGTACATGTGATAATTATCTTTCTGTCTGGGTTGTCTCACTCAAAATAATGTTTTATAGCTCCATCTATTTTCATGCAAAATTCAAGATGTCAGAGGTTTTTTGTTTTTGTTTTTGATTTTTGTGTTTTTTCTTCTGTGTAGTACTCCACTGTGTAAATGTACCACATTTTCCTTATCCATTCTTTGGTCAAGGGGCATTTCAGTTGTTTCCAGGCTCTGGCTATGACAAACAATGTTGCTATGAACATAGTTGAGCATATGTCCTTGTGGCACAATTGAGCATCCTTTGGGTGTATACCCGAAAGTGGTATTGCTGGGTCTTGAGGAAAGCTGTTTCCTAATTTTCTGAGAAATTGTCATACTGATATCCAAAGGGGCTGTACCAGTTTGCACTCCCACCAAAAATGCAGGAGTGTTCCCTTTACCTCACACCCTCTCCAGCATAAGTTGTTATTAGTGTTTTCTTATCCTGATCATTCTGAGGGGAATAAAATGGAATCTCAGAGTTGTTTTGATTTTCATTTCTTTGATGGCTGAGGATCTTGAACGTTTCCTTAAGTGTCTTTCAGCCATTTTAGATTCTTCTGTTGAGAGTTCTCTGTCTATACTCCATTTTTTATTGGATTATGTGTTCTTTTGATGACCAATTTCTTGAGTTCTCCTCCTCATTCCCCATGAATAAATTTGTTCCTTCAAGAGAGCAGAGAGTCTGGTTATAGGGTGACTCTCATTATGAGAACATCTGAAATTCAAATTAATACCAAAGAATAACAACAAATTTGAGATATTATGGTGATCTGAGGCCCGAGAGTACCAGTATTGATGTGAGCACCCTAAAGAGGAGAATGGAACCATGAGAGTGACAGTTTTTCTTCTGCTACCAGCAAATTCTGAAACAAAGTGGGGAGTAGGTGGGAATGATCAAAGTACAGGACATATCAAAAATTTTACAACACACTACTGTACTTGCTTCTGCAGCACACACACTAAAATTTAAACCCATTATTTTTACAACGAATTTACACTAATAACACAATAAAAGAAGTAGTGTTATATGGTTCATAACAACAGCTCATTAATATCATGGGAAAAGAACTTTCATGTCCTTAAAAAGAATAAGTGGCATCATTTTCATATATTGAACATATTTCCTTCTATTTTAATATGGCAAGACACAGGGAAGAATGTGATTATTTGACTATTAGTTAGTCAGACATTAAATTCCACTGGCTGACACAGACAGCTATTGTAGAAGCCCCAGGCCATGCCTCCCAATCTGAAAAACTGAGTGTGCCATTCAACACTGCCATTAACAAATGTAACACAATCATAGTAGAGCTGCAGCCACTTAACAAAAACATTTCTGGGAAATAGACCCCTCAACTGATTATCTGAATCTCTTCCCTCTGCTTCAGATTGCTTATAACATTACATACCACAGGTTGAATTATCACCTTTAACATGCATACTCTTTGGAAATGGCCAGATCCTGTTAAATCATCTCACTAACCAATTCACACTTTGGAGAGTGATTAGCAATAGCAGGAATAGTAAGTGGTCAATAATTCAATAGAAAATGCATTCATTATAATTCAGTTGTGAATTTCTGGGCTAATGATTAGAAATAATAACTTCATGTTATTATTATTATTACTGTTGTTGTTGAAGAGGCCTAATATTAGAGCAGTCATGACAGGCTACAAACTAACAATACTGAGACTAGACTTCATCATTACAATAACCAGTAAAAACCACAGACTGTGCCCTGTGAGGGACCAATCAGAATTGAGACAAACAAGTACTAGATGCTCTAGAACCTTAAGAATAGCTTGCTTAACTTGTATATAGGTTGCCAATTTCCTTGCAGCAACACCAGTACCAATCCCTGTTTGACAAAACTTTTGTTACCTCACTCGTGCTTAATCATGAGTTCAATCCCCATCTGAATCAGGAATTCCCCTACCACCCCCATCTTTTACTCCTTAAAAACCCTGCCTCAACTAAGCTCAGGATTCCCTGATCCAACCAATGTCAAAATGGACAGAGAGCCCAAACTTGAATTTGCAATAAAGGCTCTTTTCATTTGCATACAAACTCAGAGTCCTGGTGGTCTCTGGGAGGGCTCAAAACATAGGCATAACAATTATTATTATTATTTAAAAATAGGTACTATTTTTAAATTGTATGATATGCCAGAAGTTTTAGGTTTATTATATTATAAATCCTTTAAAACAATGCTGGGAGATGTGATTATTACCACGGTTGCACGGTTGCACACAATTCTAGGAATTAGACTGATCATGGGACTTGTCCTTGATTAAAGATAGGAAGCACATAGGAGGTCAAGGATTTGATGCTAAGTCAATAGAGTTCCAAAACCTTTGTTTTTACTCTTAATGGTGTTCTCCTCCACCTAGACTTTTCTATATTTTACCAAAATTTTTGTACCACTGTGTATTATTTAGTGATACCATATAAGATATATAAAACACTTTAGATTTCAATTTAATTTAGTTCCCCAAAGTTTTACTGCATCTTTAAAAAGAACACAATAAAATATACAATTCTGAGAAAGTAAATACAATGTTTTATTCCCAAAGAGTATAATTTATGCAAATACCCACAAAGTGCACTATAGAATGCTTTGACACTGAAAGCAAAGTAGTACCTTTTTAGTGAGGAAGTCACGAAGCAAGGATTACACCTAGACAAACAAGGAACTAAGAATATGCCTTTAAAAGGCACAAAATATAAATGGAATCCAAAAATCCACTTAGGGTTTATATTACCCTTAATTTTAATTAATATTTACATTAAAAGGCCCAATTGCTGAAAGTGTAAAACTGAAGGAAATACACAAAGTTAAGACATGCTATACCAAGATCTACTGTTGGAGAATTTCTTTCAAGATTATTCACTGCCAGTCATTTTCCTTTGGAAAGCAGAATTCCTGTGTGTGAGTAGTGTGTCTTGTTTAATACCCTAATCGAAGCATTTCCTCATACTCTATATCACATCTTTGCTCTTGTGTAAATTTCAAAGTCCAGCTAATTCTTGTAATAACAGAGTGCAGTAAGACAGACCTTGGGAAAAGGAGTATTTTTTTTAAGTTTTTCAACACAGGGTTTCTCTGTGTAGCCCTGGCTGTCCTGAAACATTCTCTGTAAACTAGGCTAGTCTCAAACAGCCCTAAAGGCTTGTGCTACCACCACCTGGCTAAAAGATTTTTACATTACAACATTTCTTCCTTTCCTTTCCTCCACTCAAACCCTCTTGTCTACCCTTCCCTGCACTCTTTAGCTGGCATACTCTGTCCGCTCCCTTGAACTTTCCAGCCCAGGGGCTGGGCTGCCCTGCCCAGTGCAATCCAGCCATTGTGCTTACCAAGATCTTTTGTCTACCTTTTACTCTTTTTTGGCCTCTTGGCCCAGACAGCCTCTTGATTGGTGGCTCCTCTCTTTCTCTCCTCCTCCTCCACATATCCTCTCATGGTCCAGTTTAGTCTGCAAGCCATGTTCAACCTGGACTCCTCCCTCTCCCTGCTATCTCCCTTGTATCTAAAAAAAAAAAAAAAAAAAAAAAACAGTACTCGAGGAGTAGTCATGTCCTCCTCCTTTTATCTCCTTTTATTTTATTTTCACATCCAAGTACAACCTGTTCAATCGCGATAATGTGGCATATGCAAGCACAAAGAGGAAAAGAGAAAAACCGAGAAAAGAAAAAAAGCTGCTTTCCACAAAAACAACGAATTCTAGAAACGAAGAAAGAGGTGATGGAAAAACTAGCATGGAAAAGTGACAAAAGTGTCTCTGAGAAAAGCAAACATCCATTCCAGCCACAGATCCTTGGGTAGATGATGCAGAAGTCACTGTCTCAAAGAGAAGGTGAGCCTGAGCACACAGGCAGCTCAGCTGATAACCACAGATCTGTAGTCTTTTCTAAAAGAGCGGTGTGTACTGTTCCTCCACGCCTTCAGTCCAGTCTGAGAGTGATACTGCTCGCCATTGCAGAATGCTAGCCCTAGCAGGCATTGGAGAAACCTTCTGTTTTTAAGCACTAAACTTTTCTGAGGACGAAAGAACATGGAATGCTCCTAAATCAAGGTCTCCATGGATACACTGTTCTGCAGTGACTGATCGGGAGACAGCGCTGGGAGAGAGTTGTAAGTGGGAGGCAGTAAGCTGTGTGTGAGATCCTCTGAGAAGCTTAAGCAGGTAAGAGTTCAGCATGTGGAGGAGACAGTAGCCAGTGGCCCTGGCCTATGTGCTGAAGAATAAACCTGGAAAACTACGGTTTACTTCAGACAGGGTTTGTATTAGTCAGGGCTCTCAAGTGTAACAGAACTTATAAAATACATGTGTGTGCTTAGATGCATGTTGGGATATATGTGATATATATATATATATACATATATAGGATTTGGGTTTTTTGTTACCATTTTTTTCTTTTTTTTATTGTTAAAAGAAAAATTTACATTTACTCCCCTTGTTCCCAGCCCTCCCGCTACCCCACTACCCCACCGCC
>JAQHUG010000329.1:1532940-1545996 GCA_028555095.1 Dicrostonyx torquatus | reverse complement strand
AAAGGCTAGTGATACTAAGCCGGGCAGAGTTTAAATGAATCCAGTTTGTCATGTGGTTATTTCGGGTGCAGACGGTCAGCCGCTGAGCGGGCCAGTGGCTGGGTGCTGGGAACATACAACCCGCACCTCCTCTCTCCCCTAATCACAACAAGGACATATTTTCTTTAGGCCATAGAGCATATTTTACATCACTCTTTTTGGCATTTTTTGAAACCCCCAAAGATTTTTAGAACAATCTGAATGCACAAATGGCCCATGCATATGCATATCACATAATACAGTGTTCAATGAATGTTTGTCCAACAAACTAAATTCTGGAGAATAATCACAAATGTCCTAGAGTTATGTAATCTCTCTGGGGTGCAGAACAGGTGCAGTTACTTAAAAGTGAAGGGCATGCTGTTAGGAAGCTGCACTGAGAAGCTTTGCCTGCCACTCTAGAAATAAAGACACATCACCAATTAGTTTATATTGCCTTTAAGCCATTGCTGCTTGGCAAAGGTTCATTATGGCCTTAGGCTCTGTCTTCATGCTGCCAAGCATCTGGATAAATAGTGATAGGCTCAGCTAATCATTTGGGTCATAATAAGTCCTTCCATTTTGATAGCTCTTCTAGGTTTTTAAAGCAATGCCACATTTATAGTCTCATTTGAACAAAGCAATTGCATATCATATAAAGTAGTTTCGTGCAGGCAAGAGTTAAACAGCTCTCAGCTGAAATACTCACCTCTCCATCCACTAGAACTATATAACCTTACCCAAGCTATTTAACCTCTACAAGCCTTAAAATATTTGATATAGCTCAAAGATAATAATAGTAGTACCTGTCTAATCACTGTTGTGATGAGTAAGTAATTATGCAGGTCAAATACTGAGCACAAAGCCTGGGACACAGTAAATGCTCTGTCACTGTTAGCTACCATTATACTAATTATAATTACCCTCCGTACTATTCATATTTCACATATTATACATCTCACTTCCCTTCCATCTCATTTGCCTAAGCCAAAGTAAGTTCAGGAAGAGAAAGGAAGGCTGTATTACTGCTTAAATTAACCACAGATGGGTCATATTTCAGAAGGTTGAGAGAAAACCCCCCATATGCCTAAAACTGACATTTCTAGCCAGAGGCAAGCGATTGGTGTCAGCAGTGACATAGGAGAGGAGTCTTGCAATCACAAAAGATTAAACCAAAGAAAATGTGTAGGCAACCACTGCTACTTCCTGATACAATCTTAGTATCTTAGTGACAAAAAGCTTTGGCAGAATAAAAAAGATCCTTGCTGAACTCATACTCTCATAGGAAATTGAATTGTTATTTAAGTATGAGGAAACAAGCCTGCCTTCATTTTATTATAGCTATGCAATATATTTAGAAGTTATGTAACATGCTGTGTCCAGTTTTATTCTCCTCACTCAATATAATGTTGGCTATTTGAGGTCATTTGTAATTCCATACAATTTTAATGATTTTTTTCTATTTCTGTGGAAAACTGTCAGTGGAATTTTTGCTATGCCCATGTCATGAGCCCCCCAGAGACCACTGGGAGTAATCCAAGTTTTTATGCAAAAACAAAGAACCTTTATTGCAAGCTTGAGCTTGGGCTCTCTGGCCATTCCAATACAGAGATCAGGGAGCCCTGACCTTAGTTGAAGCAGGGTTTTTAAGGAGCAAAGGATGGGGGATAAAGGAATTCTGGATTCAGATGGAGGATGAACTCCTGACTGGGCAGGAGTGAGGTAACCGAAGTCTTGTCAAACAAGGAATGGTACTGACTGGTGTTGCTGCAAGGAAATTGGCATGATTGGTCCCCCACAGGGCGCAGTCTGTGGTTTTTCCTGGTTATTTTAAAGCTAATGCCTAGTCCCACTATTGTTAGTCTGCAGCCTGTCATAGCTGCACTGATGTCAAGTTAGGCCTCTTCAATTTTGATAAAGTTTACATTGAGTCTGTGGGTTTCTTTAAGTAGAAGTAACATTTCAAATAATAATTCTTTCTACATGTAAACAGGTCTTTCCATTTCTTTTATTTATTAACATATTAGAGTTTATAGTGTTAAGAGTTTTAGGTTCAGTTAGTCTTGCATGATAAATGGTGCTTTCTTTATTCTTTCAGAGTCTTTGTTGTTATTCTTTAGAAATACAACTTGCCTTTCATGTTGATTTGTTTGACACAGGGTCTCATCATATAGCCCTGGTTGTTCTGGAACTCACTATGTAGACCCAGGCTGGTTTCAAAATCTCTGACATCTGCCTGACTCTGCCTCTTAGGCTAATTTTGTAACATTGTTTCTCAGGTCTAACAATATTTTGATACACTCTTGGGGTTTCTTATATATAAGCCCGATGCTATAAGTAAACTGATACAAGCTTACTCCTTTAAAGCATTTTTTTGAATGTATTTTGTTTTTTTTCTTGCCTTACCATTCTGTTTAGAAATTCTAGCCCTAAACCAAGTAGTAGTGACAAGAATGGATCCTGTTTTCTTCCTTATATTATATGGGAAAACGTCCAGCCTTCTTCTACTGGATATGATGAAAACTATGACTTTTTCATTTGCACATATGGCATGTATTACATTAAAACAGGTGCTTTCTACACTTAAGCTGTTGAGAGAATTATGAAAGACTTTTAAATGTTTTCAAACATTTGTCTATATTTAATGTCAGGAAGTTAATGTGGCCTTTTCCAATGTTCTCTGTTGTTAATAACATAGTATCACTGACTTGGACAGCTTGAGAATAAGCAGAATTATTCTGGTTACAGATATGATCTCAGGTTGCAAGGCTGTGTCTATCAATCTTTCAGGTAGAATACTGAGGCAATGTAGAAATATATTTCCTCCCTCCTTCCTCCCCTCTCCCCTCTCTCCCATTCTTCCTCCCAAGCCCCCTCTTTGAGACAGAGTATCACTACACAGTTCTGGCCGGCTTGGAACTCACTCCGTAGATCAGACTGGCCTTGAACTCACAGAGGTCCATCTGCCACTGACCCTCAAGTGCTGAAATTAAAGCATGCAACCACCATGCTAGGCTTCCATTTACATTTATCTCAAGTTCATTTCCTTTCCTTAATTGCTTCTCTAATTCATTTGAATAGGAATATGTCGTTTCCTGTCCACAAGCTTGTAAAGTTTCAATTTTTCCCAATCACTACCTCTTACTCCATATTTGGTGTTAATTATGCTAAATTTAACCTTATTAAATGTGTTAATATTTTCATTTGGTCCAAAATATGACATATCATGATGAATGTTCCATATATGATTAGAAAGGCCTGTTCGACTACAGTTGTATGGAATGTCCCATATGTATCTGTTCAATTTATTTGTCCTATAATATTGTTCAGCTCTATTCTTTCTTTTATTGTCTTTCTGCTTCATGATGCAACCATTGATGTAAAGTAGTGTAGTCTTTGTAATACTATTTTTTATTCATTACAATGAACATTTTCATATATATGATCGTTGCATATATATTTGCAGTGGTTATCTCCTCTTGAAAATTTATTCATTTTCTAATTATATGATGACACATTATCAGTCTCCTATTATATTTTGGGGGTTAAAGTATATTTGTCAGATAAAATGTAGTTGTTTTCTCTTCTTGGTTTTTATTTTCATAGACTATCATTTTTCATTCCATCGTAATTTTAGTTTTAATTTACATGGAATATCGCGTTCTATCTCTATAATCTATAGATTTGGTTTGGTTTGGTTTTGGTTTTTCGAAACAAGTTTATCCGTGTAACAACCCTAGCTGTCCTGGAACTCACTCTGTACACCAGGCTGGCCTCGAGCTCACAGAAATCCTCCTGCCTCTGCCTCCTGAGTGCTGGGATTAAAGATGTGTAGATGTGTTCCACCACCTCCTGGCTATATCTTTTCTTCAAACTGAAATGAGTCTCTTGTAGGCAGCATGTCATTGGACCTAATGTTTGTTTGCTTGCAGTTGGGCTTAGGTTTTTTTTTTGTTTGGTTGTTGTTTGTTTGTTTGTTTTGTTTTGTTTGAGATAGGGTCTCACTGTACAGCCCTGGCTGTCCTGGAACTTGCTATGTTGATCAGGCTGGCCTCAGACTCACAGATGTCCACCTGCATTTGTCTCATGATTGCTGGAATTAAATGCAAGAGCCACCATGTTTGACTGATCCTGTATTTTCCCCCCTTTTAAGGACCGTTATCTGTTTTTTGGTTGGAGAATTTTGTCTATTAATGAGGTAGTTGTTTGAATGAGAATACCCTCACATAGGCTTATATTCTTGAATGCTTGATAGTCAATTGGTATACTATTTGGGAAGGATTAAGTGGTATGACTTAGTTGGAGAAAATGTATCAATGCGGAGGGCTTTGAAGCTTCAAAAACCCCTCTCAAGGTCCAGTCTCTCTCTCTGACTCCTACCTGTAGATCAGGACACAATCTCTCTGCTACTGCTCTATTGCCATGTCTGCCTGCCACCAAATGCCACATCATGTAACTCTCTGATACTATAAGTTTCCAGCTTAATGTTTCCTTTATACACTCACTGCCTTTGTCAAGGTATTTAACCACAGCAATAGAACTGTAACTAAGACAGTTAATATATAAAGTGCTTACTGTAAGAATTTATTATCAACAGAAATATTAAAACCTCACTATCGTAATTTGGTTGTTTTTGACTGTAGTTACTGTGCTCCTTTTTCTCTTTCTGTCTTACATTGTAGTTGTGCTTGATGATCATTGTATCACTACCACAGCTTTACAACCATTGAAAGCCTCAAGGTGAAAAGTATCACTTTATACACTAATGCGATAAATGATGAGTGGGAGCTCCAAGATAGTATCAGGATGTGGTTATTGCTAGGGGAATAAACAATGCTTAGAACTTTTTGTCCCATCCTTGACCTTTGAAAGCTATCATTAATGCTTCCAAAATGATTTAAGAAAGCTTCCACATTGCTGAACACATAGAGAAGGCAAGGAAGCTATAAAACCCTTTTTATATACCTTGCCAAAAGGGCCTTTTACATCTAGCTATTCATCTGTATACACTGTCATAGTCACTATGATAAATGTGTAAATCTAACTACAGTGTTTTTCTGAGTTCTACAAAGCATTCTTTTTTTTTTTTAAATCTTATTAGGGTATCAGGAGAACACTGAATTATAGCTAGCCAGCCATGATCACAGTTCACAAATTCTGGTGGGCATTTGGAGTGGAAGACAGCAAGTGTGAAACTAAGCCCTTAATATGAAGAGTTCTGCACACACTCCAATTGTTATCAGAATGGAGATTCATTGAAGAACACTCAGTTGGTATCTGATGGAGAAAGTATTGCATGTTTTTGGTGACCAGAAGCACTTTCAATTGTACTGAATGTGAGAATCAAAGATAACCTTTTCTCTTAATAAACACCCTTGGATTACTTTATCATTTGTATTTTTTCTACAATATTTCTTCATAAAGATTTCATAAAACTTCTTTTTGGACTCTTGTTTGAAACTCACCTGACTCAAATCTCATAAAAATTCTACATTTTATATTCCTCTCTATAGTGTATCTTATTGATTTCACAGTTTACTTATTTTTCCATTATGACTGATTAGCAAGTTATTATAATAATATTACCTTGAGTAAATGAGTTCGTGCTCAGCTTTTACTAGTCTAACAAAGTTCTTTGTTTTGTTTGGATGGTTGCTTTTTCAAGACAGGGTTTCTTTATATAATGTTGGCTGTGCTGGAACTCACTCTGTAGACCAGGCTGGCCTTGAACTTTCGAAGATCCAACTGCCTCTGCCTATTAAGTGCTGGGATTAAAGGTGTGTGTTACCAAGCCTGGCTATTTGTTTGTTCCAAAGGGTTTCTCTGTTTAGCTCTGACCTTTCTAGAAGTTACTCTCCAAGAAAGTTCTTAACTCTCATTTTTTGAAGGACAGCTTTTCTTTTCTCTCTTTGGTGATTTATTTATTTTATGAGTATGAGTGTTTTGCCTGCTGTATTCATACCTACCATGTGCATGTCTTGTATCCATGGAGGCCAAAACAGGCCAAAAGATCCCCTGGAACTGGAGTTACAAAGTGCTTTGAGCTGGCAGGAATTTAACGTGGGTCCTCTGGAAGAGTAGCCAGTGTTCTTAACTGTTGAGACATCTCTTTAGCCCCATTAAGTATAGCTTCGGCAAGTAAAGTATTCTGTTTGACTGACTTTTGTCCTTCGGTTTTCTTTTTGTATATCTTACTTTCAGATTTTGGAGTGCTTTCCAGGCCTACAAGAATTGTGTTGAGAAATCCATATATTGTGCTATCTCTACATGATAAGTTCCTTTTCGTTTGCTGATTTCTAAATTCTTCTTGACATTGAACTTTGAGAATTTGTGTAGAGTACATCTCCATTATGACAATGTTGAGAGTGGTGGCACACACCTTTACACTTAACACTTGGGAGACAGTGGCAGGCAGATCTCTGTGAGTTCTTGGCCAGCCTGGTCTACAAAGCAAGGTCTGAGACAGCCAGGGCTGTTACACAGAGAAACCCTTTCTCAAAAAAACTAAAAAAGGAAGAAAAGAAAAAAAGATACTGTTATGCTCATTTTTTTTAAGTTTTTGTGCTTTATCACTCTGGACAGTCATCTCTCCAGGTATCAGAAGATTTTGTCATTAATTAATAAATAATTTTTTTTCTTGTTGGGTTTTTGTTGTTGCTTCTCTCCCCTTCCCTCCCCCCTCTTCTTTCTGTTTTGAGGCAAAGACTCATTATGCAGACCTGGTTGGTCTGGAATTCACTATGGAGAACAAGCTGGTGTCAAATTCACAGAAGTATACCTGCCTCTGTACCTCCCCCCACAAACACACCTCAAAAACTGTGAATAAAGGTATGTGTCACGTTCCTGGGTAATAAATAAGGTTGGAGCCGGGCAGTGGTGGCGCACGCCTTTAATCCCAGCACACGGGAGGCAGAGGCAGGAGGATCTTTGTGAGTTCGAGACCAGCCTGGTCTACAAGAGCTAGTTCCAGCGCAGGCTCCAAAGCCACAGAGAAACCCTGTCTCGAAAAACCAAAAATAAATAAATAAATAAATAAATAAGGTTGGGGGGGTACTCGTTCTATTTTTATCTAGTTTGTTAAGATGCATATGCTTATTTAGTTGATGGTATCACAATGGTTTTCTTTTATAATATATTGCATATTATACAAATAATCTATATTGTTTGAATCGATAATTGTAGGCTATTGTAAGATCTTTTACTCCTTTGTGGGGCCTGCTACCCAGCTCCCAAATAAATCACACACAGAGGCTTAGTCTTACTTTTAAATGCCTGGCTTGTTTCTTGCCAGCTTTTCTTAAATTACTTTGACTGCCTTTTGCCTCTGGTCTTTTATCTTTATTTCTGTATACCTTTTTTTACTTTTTATTCGGTGACAGGGTAGCTGGGTAACTGGCTCCTGATGTCCTTCTCTCCTCCCAGATTTCTCCTATTTCGACTCTGCCTGCTAGCCCTGCTTGTTCTTGCTTCTGACTCACTATTGGCAATTCAGCTCTTCATTAGGATCAGTGTAGTGAAATTTCATATGAATTTTAATAAATAAGACTTGCCGGGGGATCAAGAAAGTAAAATACTCACACTGGTCAGCCTTACAGATGAGGCAGTAATGACACACACCTTCAATCCCAGCAGCCACACTAAATTGCCATAGAAGCCATGCGGTTGTGGTACATGCTCTTAATCCCAGAACTAGAGAGGATTTTAAAATGGGAGGAGACAACTCTCAGTATCATTCTGGGATTCCTGGAGGCAGGATAGTCATTTCAGACTGAGGTCGAGGTAAAAACCAATGGCTGGTTGTTTTGCTATTCTGTCTCTTGAGTTTTTATTAATCATGCTTCAGACCATCAGGTGTTTTAGACAGGCACAGTAACACAGCCTCAGAGAATTAAACAAATGCAGCATAAACAAAAGTCACACACCTGAAAATAATATTCCCCAACATTTCCCTTTTTCTTTCTAAACAAAAATGAAAACTTTGAAATTGAACATAGCAAGACTGTACACAATAAGAACAAATTATCAAGTAAAGGTTAAATTCACAATGGACTGAATTCCAATTAATTCAGTGTGATAAATTTAAAGAAAATTCTCCATAATCAATCCTGTCTTAGTACATCCAAGATTTTATAACTAACTTACATACTATCATATATAAGTAAAACTGAAACTATAACTATCAAGTCTTCAACTCTATCAAAGACACCAGAAAGATATAATTATTTGAGTAAACAAAAAGTGCATTGCAAACAACTTCCAAAAACTCTAGAAATGACAGAGAGAGACATCTGACTGCTTGAACAGTCACCTAAAGTTCCTTTGCAATATTGGGTCATCCATCTTCAGCCTATAGGCCCATAATATCTGGAAGATTTTTCAAAGAAGCAAGAAATTCAAAAGACTGTCCTGTCTATATTGGCAGTTTTCAGTCACGTTTTTCCATGTCCTGCAGAATGTCCTCACAGTTTCTTCTTTGAAGCCGGAATCCTGAAGAACCTTGCTTCATTTTTAGGTCTGGCAAAGGCCACTGGTCCCTTTCCCCTGGGTCCTGCATGTACAGATTATACAACATACTGTCAAGCAGTCCAAACAAGAGCAGCTTCTTGCCCAAATGACTAATCTTGTCACAATGACAGCAAACTCCATAAGGAGTTTCTTCAGTCCCCATCATCACTGAAGTAAATTGGTGCTGCCAGGAACTGATGTACAAAACATTTTAAATGCCATATTCTGTAGGTCTTTGAAAAGTTTGAAGATCATCTATCTATCTAAAATATATCTCTATATAATGTGGAAAGCATAATTAGCATATCTACAAATTTGATTATTATAGATGACTAACTACTGACCTATGTTTCTTGATTGTCCTATATAGTTTATAATAATAGCTTTCAAAAACTAGAATTTTACCTTACATTTTAAAATATACTGCATAGGTACAATACCTTAAACAAGAGCAAAAACATGTATACAATATGTTGTAACAAAAATAATCTTAAATTATTATCAATATACAAAATCCCTTAAACAAGTATAGAAACATAGATACAGAGTGCTGTAACAAAAATTATCTTAAATTTGTATCAATATTCAGAAGTCCTTTAAGCAAGAGTAAATCATATATACAGTGTAACAAAGTTGACTTTGAATTTATATCCTTATACCAAAAGCCATATTAAGGCAAAATACCTGAGATTAATAGATGTCTTTCTATACTATAGTCCCCTAAAAATAACAAACATCCATGACTCACAAAATAACCAAAGACCACCCATACCCTTTTTCTCTTGGGAATGTGAACATTGTGTTTTCTAGACTGCTTCCTACTGCATGTGGGCAAAATATTTTTAAGATCCCTGAGAGAAAATCTGAGATAACAGCCAAATCCTGGGAACATCAGTTATAACCATTGTTGATAGATATCACCTGTCAAGTTTCAGAAGGTCTCTCCTGATTCAAATTAACCTGGAATGAACCCACAGCCTCTTGGTTCCTGTAAAAACAAAAGCAAAACCTCTTCTCCAAAGCATTTTTGATTTACAATTGACAAATACATGTTTTGACTTTTTAAAAGTTAAGGCATTCTTAAAGTATATAGGCTGGTTTATTTCCACAGCCCCTCTTTCAGTTCCAGGTCTCTTAGCAGCTCTCCTTTGCTCCTTAGCAATCAAAAAATTCAAAATCAGCACAATAACATAGAGGATCCAGACGCCCTGTGTGATTCCATCTTTGCATAGTTTTTTTCTTTTACATTACTTTTATTGTCTCTTTAAAGAATTAATTATATTTAACCTAATTATTTTTTTCCAGAAGCACAGCACATTTATTATATGCAATTGACAGAAAGGTACAACTACTCATGTTAAGGGATCTCTGTGGGGAACATTCTCAAGCTGCAATAATTCCAGAGAGGATTTCATCCATCCCCCACACTAGGCTTCAATATCTCAGCACTAACCAGCAAACTTCAATTTATTGTGAGCAAAGGCAATGTATACTCTCCAGGTCATAGACACAAGACTGAAAGCATTCATAGCAGAGGGTTGCAGCAAAAAGAGACTGTCTTGGGCTGTCTTTTGGACCTGACTATCCAGGAGCTCAGGACAAAGTTGGTCAAAGTTGGTCAAAAAACAAGTATTTTGCACTGGGGTCATAGCACTCCAGAGGGACAGGATACCTCTCCTGAGTCAGCTGGCTCAACATGGCTGTATGGTGTAGAAGTTTCTTCATGATAGGTAGAGAGAGAGAGAGAGAGAGAGTTTCAACAGAAATTCACCTTCATGAGCTGGAAGCATTGGCTCAGAGAAGGCATGGAAGGTAATGAACCCAGAATCATCTAGCCCACATTTCTCCATTTCCAGGCTTGGCAAATTTACTGTGACCGTCTCAAGGAGAATTCCCAGTGGCTTAAGCCATACTTCACATAAAAGTACAGAATTCAAGTACAGATGTTTAGGCTGAGAAAGATTCAGGCAGTAGGGCAAGTAATCCAAGTCTGACTGTGAAAGGTGGCAAGAAGTGATAGGCAGAGTCTCCAAGGGCTTCTTCAGGCACCTGAGCCACTGTCAGGTGGTCTACTAGAATAATAGCTACATTTGCATAGAGATGCTGGAGACAGTGGAATCTGGGTAACTGTGAGAGCAATGTGTGTACCACTCATCTTCCAGCTCTTCAGAATCATCCATACTGAGGGTATTGGTGATGAGTGTGTGAAGGTTTCTCATCAGCCCCAGGTAATATCCAAGAGAAGCATTATCTTCTACTCACAAATATCTCAGCTGCAGTTCCCACATACAGTGAAGATCTCCAGATTATAAGATCTCTATGCCAGTGGAAATGGGTGATTCCAAAATCTGAAGCTTTAGACAGCATAGACGAATGGAACATTTTCTCTGCTGGGCCCCCCGGCAACAAGTACAAGGCACATTCATCAAGCTTGCCATTCACGAGTTTGAGGTCACTTACCACCTTCAAATATTTCTTCACCACAAAGTTAGGACACGTCTCCACCAGCTGCTTCTGTCTCATGGCCTGATGTGACCAGTCACCTATGTAGTTTCCTGCCCAAACACTCCAAAAGTCACGGTCCACAATGGTCAAATCCAGCGCTCAGACATTCCCTCTCCTGGGGTGATGCTTCTGTGTAACAAGCACATCTGGTCCATCAAGCAAAGCCTTCAAAGCCTCCAGGTTGGGGGAGGGGGTCTTTATCAGGGCTCCTACAGGAAAGCATGGGAATGGCCAGGTAGGCACTATGGCCCTCAGGACGTTTGGTTGTCTGTTCATGAAGGCCACCTCAAACACTGCTGGGTACAGTGCCCAGGCTAGGTCCTCCAGAATAGAAATGGCCAAGGCCCCCTTCTTCGGTAGGCTCTCAACTGCAAGCCGCTGGACTGTTATTGGGCCGTGGTCTGCCTTTGTGACTGGATTTTAGGAATAAATACCCTGACCTGGCCTCGAGTGAGAGGCCACGGAATTCAGGCAGGGGCAGGCTGTGGCTCCAGGCTCCAAGACTCTGAGGTTTCTCTGGCTGCTCTGGCTCTCCATACCTTTCCAAACTCTATTTCTTTCTTTTTATGACGGCCTTTACCCATCTTCTTACTTTCTTAAGCCTACACACATGTAAAACACACTGGAACCTGTTTAGACGTTTTTTTTTTTTCGTCTGGAGCTCTTTTTACTAAGTATCACTAGTCTTTTTTAACCGCACTAGTAAATTAGACTGCTAAGCTACTCTACCCACTCTCAGGTTGGTTGTGAAAGCCAAGCCTAACCTTTGCCCTGATGGGAGCTTCCTCTCACCAGGAACTTTATTCAGCCTTTCCAGGGCTCTAGCATGCCGATACATGTTGTGACAGGCATTTTTACTTCATTTTTTTGTTGTTGTTACTACTTTTCATCTTGGCTGCTCAAGGGCTCACCAGCAGGCACACTCTTAAAGGAGTCGGGTTTTTTACCCTAACTTTCTCAGGCTTTAGATGGATTTTCGAGCCCCAGGATGGAACTCCAAAATATTGTGTGATCTTTTTTACTCTTTTGGTTTAGGAGGGATTTATTCTTACTATGAATGCCCAGCTTGGCTTGTTTCTTTCCAGCTTTTAATTTGAATTAACCCGACTACCTTTTGCCTCTGGGCTTTTATCTTTCTCTATTTCTGTATAACTTTCTTTCCTTCTTACTCCATGACTGGGTGGCTGGGTGGCTGGGTGGCTGGGTGGCTGGCCCTTGATGTCCTCTTCCCCTGGTTCGCTTGCTCCTCTCTCTGCCCAGATTTCTCCTATTTATACTCTGTGACTACCAGACCTGCCTATTCTTGATCCTGCCCCGTGATTGGCTGTTCAGCTCTATTAGGACCATCACATAGTTTCAGAGAATTAAACAAATGCAGCGCAAACAAAAGTCACACACCTGAAAATAATACTCCCCAACAGTAGGCAGACGTTTCTGTCCCACCAGCAACTCCCAAAGAAACACACAGAGACTTAATATTTTTTATAAATGCTTGGCCAATAGGTCAGTCTTATTACTAAATAGCTCTTACACTTTAAGTTGACCCATATTCATTATTTATGCTCTGCTACATGGCAGTACCTTTATTAGCATGGCATGTTCATTTTCTGCTTCCTCTGTGTCTACTTGGCGACTCCTGACTACCGTTCTCCTTCCTTTTATCTTTAGTTTGGTTGCCCTGTCCATACCTCCTGCCTGGCTACTGACCAATCAGTGTTTTTTTAAACCAGTTCACATGACAAATCTTTACAGTGTACAAGAAGGTTATTCCACTGCAAATAATAAATTATTAGCTACCATGAATCATAATAAACTATGATTGTTAACATAATCACTTTGTTTTCTGTTCATGTAATTTCAAGTGGCCTGGGTTCAGATTAGTTGATTCTTTTTTTTTATTGTTAAAAGAAAAATTTACATTTACTCCCCTTGCCCCAGGCCCTCCCGCTCCCCCACTACCCCTCCACCCTCCCCCTACTTCCCTGATATGGGGCAGGATACCCTGCCCTGTGGAAAGCCCAAGGCCCT
>JAQHUG010000329.1:1501100-1532152 GCA_028555095.1 Dicrostonyx torquatus | reverse complement strand
AATGTCCTTTGTTAATGGCTAGGGTCCACTAATGAGTGAGTACATACCATACTCATCTTTTTGGGTTTGGGATATCTTGCTAAGGATGGATCTTTCTATTTCCATCCATTTGCATGCAAAATTCAAGATTTCACTTGATAGAGTCACTTATTGACATTTTCCTCAGTCATATTCAGTAACTGCTGTTTGGGTGGGACCTGTTAGCATAGACCTAGATTCATTGGGTAGGCCTTTTAGCCTAGGTCCACATGGATGATACTGACTTGGAGTCTACAAAGGATGACCTAGTGTTAGGGTCTACTTGGGTGAACCTAGAACCTTGATACAAAGGCATAAGACTAAAATCCAGACTTATGTGTCTGGCCTGATATTTTGGAAAGCCTGAAGACTGCAACTTAGGTGCCCCAGTTTGCTTTCTATTGCTGTGATAAAATACTGACCAAAATGAATTTAAGGGAGGAAAGGGCTTATTTGCTTCCATATTCAATTATGGTTCATCATTGAGGGAAGTCAGAGCAGGAAGTCAAGCAGGAGCAGGGACAGAAATCATGGAGGAATTCTGCTTTCTGGTTTGCTCCCCATGACTTTCTCAGCCTGCTCTCTTATGCAACCAAGAAAATGCTCCAAAGACATGCACACAGAGCAATTTGGCAGAAGCAATCCTCAAATGAAGTTCTCTCTTCCCATACATAATTACTGTATGTTGAATTCATAAAAAAAGAAGGAAAGAGTACACTACATATGGATTAATTGCCAGCCTGTGGCCTGAGACCATTGATCTAATGTACTATGGTAAACCTGAATCCTCATGTTATAGAAACCAAACTGTCATGGGAGCTATATAGAAATCTGAGTCTATGGTATCCAGACTGGCACTAGGGTTTCACTAAGGAAGGACTGTGCAGTGATGTTGGATATTTAGTCTACTCTTCTATGCAGAAGTTGTGTCTCTATGCTATGTACCAATGAGTTTAGTGGTTACATTACAATACTCATTTAAACTCTGCTTCTTACCTTCCACAACACATCTTTTCTTTCATCCTAAGGAACGCATTTTCTCACATGGATTCTCTAACTTTTGTTAGTCTATTGGTGGAGGTTAGACCAAAACACTCAATTCTTATATGCATTTCAAACTGATGTATCTGTGAATGTTAGAAACTTGTATTCCACCATCTTGCTTATGTTTATTTTATCTTGTTGTCTGAGGTTTCTGTCCTACCCAGTTCTTGCAGTCGTTAAGTCCCAAAGAATCACACAGAGGTCTACATTAGTTATAAACTGATTGGCCCATTAGCTCAGGCTTCTTATTAACTAATTCTTATAACTTAAATTAAATTAAATAACTTAAATTAATTATTGTCTAAGTTAGCCACATGGCTCAGTACCTTTTTGTGGCAAAGTAGTCACATATTGCTTCCTCTGCGCTGGGTCATGACTGCAGACTGCAGAATCCTCTTCCCAGAATTCTTCTGTTCTCAGTGCCCTGCCTCTACTTCCTGCATGGTCGTCCCACCTATACTTCCTGCCTGGCTACTGGACAATTAGCATTTTATTAAACAAGTACAACAAATGTTTACAGGGTAAAACCATTGTCCCACAGCATTATCTGAAGGAAATTTTAATTTAATGTGATCCTATGATGTGTTCACACAGACTTGCCAAACCTAGTAAGATGGTCAATGTTTATTTGCCTGAGGATGAATCTATAATGGGCAGAACACACAGTCCCTTGTTTCTCATCCAGAGTTCCCTGCTATAAGAATCAGTCAAAGTAACTTCTCCAGAGGTCCATCATTGCTAGTTTTCTTCATTTTACTTTCTATCTGCAAATAAAATACAGCCTCCCTTCCTATAATGCTATTCAAAATATGTTCTAGGTTCAGTCATATGCTCAAGAAAATTATTCGTCTTAATATTTTCAATGTCACCCATACTTGATTCATTTTGAACACTCAACCAATTTTCATTTGCTAATTGACTTTATTTTCCAACCCTTTAACTTTTTTGCTTTCATTTTCAAACTTAATGAGATAAATGGCAAATTTAGTAGGCCATTTCAAATGATTTATTCATAAGGATTCAAAATCTGAGCAAACTGTTTTATACAATGCATCCAAAAAGTTAAAAACAAGATTTCCACCTGTACCAAAATAAACATAGAAATGAAACTTCCTTTTAAATGCAGGCACAGCTGTTTTTAGAAATACATGGGAACATATTTTAAAATGTAATGTTTTAGTGTCCATATATAAAGATAAGGTTCAGAATAGCCAAACGGTATGTTATATTTGAACTGAAGTATATGTGAGTCTATCACTTTCATCCGCTCCCATGCTAGGTATTAACATTAGTATTACTCACTAGCATTGCCTGTTAATTTTTATCACCAATAATTATCCAATTGGAAAATTTTTCTCCGTCTACACTGACATCCAGTCCAAGCTATCTCCTCTTTCAAGACCTTCTTAACTGTCTTTTGCCTTCCTTCTTGACTACTCTGGTAGGCTTTTAATATTCCCTTCCCTTTCTGTGCACACAAACACTCATCCCTCACCACCCCACACATAAGATGCTTACATCCAGGTCTCAAAGCATGTACATCTACTAGTAACTACATTTTGCTATTCTGCAAAGGGATCATATTGTAGAAGGGATCAAATTAAGGATCTTGAGAGGAGGGTATTATTTTTAGCCTATTCGGTATGTTCTAAAGAAATCAGAGGGTCCTTATTAGGGAAAAGATGGAGGATGCTATGGTTGTTGCTGAGATTAGAGATGTGAGAGGATGCTATGCTGTTATATGGCTGAATCTAAAAATGGAGTAAAAAAACATCAGCCAAAGAATGGAAATGCTGTCTAGAAATAGAAAAAAATGAATAAATGGATTATCTACTTGATTTTGTCCCAGCAAAACTGATTTTTTAATTCCCGACTTCTAGAACTCCAAGTAATGAATTTTTAATGTATGTCATCAAATTATATTTAAAATTTGTTATAGAATATGAAAATAATATAAGCATCTACAATAGATTTTACACAAAACAGTATTTTATAAAATTAAAATTCTCCAGGCACTTGGGAAAGAGTCAAAAGTACTTAACATATCTACCTGTGCTATGGACTGATTGGTATTCTTCTCAAAATCAATATTCTCAATTCCAAATCCTTAGTCACTGAGAATGTGACCTTATTTGGAGACAGGGCCTTTGCAGAAATAATCAAGTAAGGTAATTAGAATGGTCTCTGGTGCAATATGATTGATGTCCTCATTAAAGAAATAAATACGGAGCCAGTAGCACATGTATGGTGAGAATACAATGTGCAGAGCCATAAGTAGATGACTGCCTACAAGGCAAGGCAAGGGGCTCTGAGCAGATCATTTTCATAGTCTGTACTGGTTAGCTAATTGTCACCCTGACAGAGCTAGAGGCACCTGACTAACTTCAGTCATCCACTATGATCAGGACATGTAGGACAAATAAACCTATTCTTACTCGTTGATTTTGATCATCGTGTTTATCAGAACAATAAAAAGCAAACTAGGATATAGCCCGAAGAAGAAATCAATTGCTCTAACACTTTGATTTTGAAAATTTTGCCTCCAGAACCATGAGGACAATACATATCTATTGCTTATATCCTCCAATTCATAGTACAGATGATGCACCCTGCCTATCAACATTTTATCTCTTTTGGTTTATCCTGAATTACTATCATTTTTCCTTTCTGCCTTCCAGCTATGAGTCTTTTCCTTATTAATTCAGTTGTTTATTTATTTATTTATTTATTATTCATTGAGAGAGGATCTCACTATGTAGCCCTGACTGTCCTGGAACTTACTATGTACACCAGGCTAGCTTCAAAGTCACAGAGGTCTGCCTGTCTCTGGTCCCCAGTGCTGGGTTTAAGGGTATGTGCCACCATGCACAGCTTGAATTTCTTCTCTCTAAGCACTTGTGCATTTTTCATGGGGCACTTACCACTTATTAGCTGAAAAACACTAACTCCTCCTTCAGTTCTCAAGTATTCATTGCCTAGAGATATTTTATAGCTGTCAATCTAAAAGTACCTCTGGTCTCCATTATTCATTCGTTATACTATGACCTTTCCTGAATTTTCTCATTCAAACATGTTTCTATTGCAAGTATATTTTGAAGAGTATTCTATCAATGACTCTCAGTGACCATGTCTATAGTGTTAATCATGGCATTATGGCATATTATGCTAGATAATACTATATCTAACATACTGTTTAGCACTGGATAGATAGTGTTTATTAACTGAATGGACAAATGAATTCCTGCCCTGCATGATCTTTTATGAAATCTGCTTTAAGCTCCTTCATTTTTTGTTTGTGCCTCACAATCTATTATAAGCTACCTATGATGACTGATCTTGGTTGTCAATTTGACTACATCTGGAATTAACTAAAATCTAGTTGGTGCCCTGATAGAATTATGGAATAACCTCTTGAAGATACAACTACCATGTCAATTAGGTATTAGTAGCCTGGAGAGCTAGAGCAGGGTTTTCCAGAAGGTTCTTTGAATAATTATCCAATATACAGTATATGGTTTCTCCCATAGACATGTCTAAGAAACAAGGGGTATCAGAGAAAATATTTCCACTCACTATCCCTCCCTAGTGATAGACTCAGGAAAGTTTTGTTTCCTCATACTGTGACATTGAGTTCTGCTTACCCAGAAGTTTTTGTTGGGACTTCTGATGCCCTTATACCAACAAGCTGAGAAAGGAATAACAGTCTTAGGAAGAATGATTGATCCAGATTACCATGGGGAAACTGAATTGTCTCACCACAATGGAGGTAAGGAAGATTATATCTGAAGCGCTAGATATATTTTAGGGCACTTCTTGGTGCTACCATATCCTTTGATTAAAGTCAATGGGAAGCTACAAAACCTAATCCAGGCAGGAAGACAAAGGGCACAGACCCTTCAGGAATGGAAGTATGGGTTATTCTCCTGGAAAAAGAACCAAGACCTTCTGAGGTGCTTGCTGAGTGTGGAGTAAATACAGAATGCATAGTAGAGGAAGACAGCTATAAATATCAGCTAATGCCATGAGGCCAGTTGCAAAGCAAGAATTATAATTGACAGGAGTGCTTCTATCATATTTTGTTTAGAATGTGCTGTGCATATATACATATATTAAGTAGATATCTGTGTTTACATTCCTCTTTGTCTTTATCACATAATGTTACATCAGCGGTTGTCATATTTAAATTTGAAATACTAAAGGGACATTATCACTTACTCTAAAATATGTGTATAGTACATTAGTGGTTGTACATGCACTAGCTATGTTAGGTGTAATTATGACTTCGTTATTGTTTTCATTTGGAAATTAAGCATGGCACAAAGAGATATGATTGTATGTCAGTTAACAAGGGGTATACTTGTGATGACTAATCTTTGTAGTCATCTTGACTGTATCTGGAATTAACTAAAACCCAAGCAGTTGGATGGACCTGTGGGGAATTTTTCTTAGTTGGACTTTTCCTGGTGTTTGAAGATAGGATTTTTCTGTGTAACAATCCTGACTGTCCTGTAACTTGCTTTGTAGAGCAGGGTGGCCTTGAACTTACAGAGATCCACCTGCCACTGCCTCCCAAGGGCTGGAATTAGTGCACCACCACTGTATGGCTTCTTAGTTGGGTTATTTAAGGTCAAAAAACCAACCCTAAATATGGGCCATACATTCTCCTGGCTTACATGAAATTACATGGGAGAAGGAAGCTTTTATATTTTACCTGCTTACCCTCATTCTCACTGGCAAATTCATCTATCCTGTTCCTGAGGCATTCCTTGGCTGGTGTGTTAGAATTTATTTATACAGGATTCTAACATAGGGTGAAAATGGGCAGCTCTCTAGGACCTCGCTGGGACTCCAGCACCAGATTGGGACTGCTGAGTTAGTTATCCAGTCTCATGAATGTTACTGGATCCTTTGCTTTCTGTCAGAAGACAGTCATTGTTGGACTATTCTGACCACAACCTGCAACTGTAAGCCACTCTAATAAATCCCCTTCCAGTATGTGTGTGTGTGTTTGTGTTGGTGTGATCTGTGTGTTCATTATATCAGTTCTGTTCTTTTAGAGAACTCTGATCAATGTATTATCTAATAGACTACTCTTTATAGTATTGTTGGGAACCAGTTTCAGAAACAAAGTTGCACTTCTGTCAATCATTACCTTGTATAATGAGGAACCTGAATCCCAGCTCACCAGCATCACTTCTAAGATCCAATCTTTCCTGAAACCTAGGAAAATATTGTTCATATGACAAACCTGGGGTGGTAACATGTCTGATATGGAAAAGCCAGGAAATACAGCCTGAAAGACATGGAGTCTTAACTCTTCCTCCATAAGAAGATAAAGGAAATCAAAGGGAGACCAATGCTTAAGAAAATGTAGTTCAAAGTTTGAGGATTCCATGGGCCTACTATTTTCTTCCTCAAGAAATATAATAACCAGAAACACCACTTTTTGTTCTGGCTACCATTTCCTATTGTTTGTGCAGAACACCGAAGTCATAAGTTCAAGTGTAAGCTGTAAAAGAAAGCATACAAAATCACATAGAGATATACACACATAAACACAATGTAATTCTTTGGTTTATAATACTGACTTTTCTTTATTTTGTGGTTATTAATATTACCGGTTTCTTAAACTAAAATTTTAAGATGATAAGAGCCTCACTTCAATGTATAAGAGAGCAAGGAACCCTGATATCCACTTTCCAAGGACTCCTTTTTAAAATTGCACTTGTATGACAGTTTATGAGTCACAATGTTTGTTCTATAAACTCATTATAGATTCTCATATAATGTTCCATCATCATTGCAGCTTGGCATGCTTTCAAAGTTTCTCAATAGCACTAACAATTTGTTATCTTTCTTTCTGGCTGCTTTAATAGCCTACCCCTTAGAATGTTGTTTTGCATTGTAAAAAAATTGAACATATCCCCTATTAAAGTTGTCCACGACAATATTAATTCTGAACTATATATCATGACTCAGAATGCCAGTTGAATCAGGGAATAAAAACAGTTTGAAGGAGCTACATTTAGCTGTTTGAAAAGTTGGATGGTGTTAACTCATTGCCATTGATCCAACTGTTTTCATGGTTGAGTTGCTAGTTTCAGTTGTTGTTCCAATCAAGCCATCTGGTGGTTTTGGCCATTCAGAAGACCAAATCAAATCAACTTCTCAATTGCTCAGGAATCGACCCATAAAGTGGTCAATATAATCAATCCTATCAAACCAGCCTCAATCTTTCAGAGAAAAGCTGTGAAAACCATAGCACTTAAGGGAATGCAGATTGCTTTCCTTCTGCTTTGAGAGAGCACAAAACTCTATTTTACTGTTCCTATGATAAAGGCATTTTTTTTTTTGGTTTTTCGAGACAGAGTTTGTCTGTAGCTTTGGAGCCTGTCCTGGAACTAGCTCTTGTAGAAGAGGCTGGCCTGGAACTCACAGAGATCCACCTGCCTCTGCCTCCCAAATGCTGGGATTAAAGGCATACGCCATCACCACCCAGTGATAAAGGCATTTTTAATAAATGATAACAGTTCGGCACTTTTTACTAAATAAGTTTGGGTTTTTATGTATGTATTTGAGTTTATAAAAACACCTATGCAAATGTTAAGCTAGCTTTTAAGCACACATACCCTTGGATAGCTGGAAAATTCAATGTACCTTTTTTAATTTTTTAATTTAAATAATATTTTAGTTTTTTGTAGACAAACAGGGTTTCACTATGTAGCCCTAGCTGGAACAGAGCCCACTAGTAAATTATATAAAAGTGTGAGTAAATTATTGACTACAGTATAAAAATGATTAACCATTGGAAATTACCTATTTAGGCAAATTACCTATTTAGGCAAATATATATTGACAGTATCAAAAACTGAAGAATTTTGAGAAAAATATATCTGTTTGAAGGCTCAAATAAAACATGCTAACTGGAACATTCTTTTAAAAATTAAATTGAACTATTTTTTAATACAGAACTAGAGTTTTTCCTAACACTTGTCAGAACTTAATTTTAGTAAATATCATCTGCAGTTTTTGTAAATGAAAGGAGGTTACAATCATGATATTTCTAGAATATAATTTTATATATTAGGATCTATAAATTTTTATTATTTGTCATCTTGGGATAACTACATCAGTTCCTTATAAAATCTTAAATATTTTATTTTGCATTGTAAAATCGGGTCATTTCAGGCAGAAAATTTACACTAAATTGAAGTTCCTGGATATATAAACAGAGTTGTCAAAATACTCTCATCAGCTGTGTAAATTTTTGCTCAGAGCAAAAACAACAGATTGGAAAACACAAACACCCTATAAGCTATCAGTGAGCCTACACATAAGAATAAAGTCACATCAAACAGAAATTATGTCTATGGCATCGCATGCACATGAATGAATGCATATAAAATTATACAATAAAGACATTTTCTTTGAAACAGTTTTTTTTTTAAAGAGAAAGGCACCATGGCAGCAATTTTTCCTCCTGATTAAAAAACAGGAGGTATTGCACTCTTGAATTCAGTTCAAGAAACAAATTTCAGTTCACCAAATGCTACTGTAGCAACAGAATGAAGCTATGTGTCATCATTTAGTAATGAAACCCATAAAGAAAACTAGGCTGGATGGGAACAGGGACATCTCAACATCATCATCCATCAGAAAAGATTGACATGCCAAACTAAAATTAGTGATCAGGAAATGCACTGTTTGGATTCTTTATTAGAAGGGTTATTTCTAGAAGAAAAAAAAAACGGAAGAGAACTCAACCAGGCAACGAGTAAGGCAGATATTGAATTGATGAAGCTGTACAGAGCTAGAATGATTCCAGTTCACCACAGTCGCCCACATATAAGGCAGTGAAGCACTGAACTGGGTTTATTTGTAGTGATAGCCATGGATGCATAATTATAATAAAGAAACATTCTATGTGAGTAATTAAAAATGGATTAAATTATTGTAATATTGCCCTCTGCATGACAAAGTCAGTTACTTGTATCCTTTACCTGATATAGAAGTATCATGTATACTTTCTCTGCTTTATCTCCACTTATTCCTTGGGTGTTTCTTTCCTGACTACAATCTTTTTCAAGTCTATAAAGCTTAGCACATTTTGAAGAACAAAACAACAAAAAAAGTGATTTCTCTCCATTTTGAATCCTGTTTCCTACACAAGCAAGCATTTTTTCCTTTTGTGGCCAAATTTCTCGAGAAAATGGCTGATAATATATTTCACTCCCTTTAGATTACTGAAACATGCAACAGAATGCGCACTTGCTACCTGTTAAATAATATATAAGTCCCGAGAACACAAAACACAAATATTAATAAAGACATGACCTTAACTTTCAAGATAAATGCAGTCTAGAAAAATGCATAAAATGAAATACCTACTACATGAACTTTTGTTAAACAAACTCAATAACCAAATGTTTTAAGAAGAAAATAGTTAATGTATATATATATAAATATGTATATATATAAATAGTTAAGGTATATATATATATATATATATTCCTCAGTATGGCTCTCACTAGTCACTATTCAAACTCAGATATCAAATATCTTCAATTTTTCAGGGTGTTTTCTGTTACTCAAAGCCTCACAATCCTGACATAGATCTCAAAAAGACTTAAATATTAAGAGAGGCTTGGTTGTATAATATGATATAATACTTCAAATATAACAAACATATTCATGAAATTGAAGTAGTTTTACTTTTGTTATAAAACAGGTGTCAATAGCTTCCTGTTTGATGAGCTTAATCCTGAAGTATTAACTTGAAATTCAAAGTGGTCAAACAGAAGACACTAGAAGATTGGAAACGCTCCCGTGATAATGGATTGACAGATTTGATGTTGACAGAATGGTTGGTCATATTACTGAAAGTCATACACATATTCAATGCAGTCCCCATCAAAATTACAATGATACTCTTTATAGAGATAGAAAAATATAATCAATAAATTAATATTAAAACATTAAAGTGTCAAAATAGTCAAGGGAATTATGAGTAAAATCAAACCAAACCAACCAAACAAACAAAAACAAGGGTGAAGGTTCAATTAGAGCTTATTTTAAGCTGGACAACAGAGACAGAGTAATAAAATTAACCTGCTATTTACACAAAAACAGACATGTAAACAAATGAAGGAGAAAACTTAGAAATAAACCACATAGCTATAGTCACTTAATTTTTCACAAAGGTGTCCAAAGTATACTTTGGGGAAAACCAACAATGGTAATGGGAAAACTGTATTATGATCTATGTGTACAATATCGATATTTCTCACCCAGTACAAAAATCTGTTGAAAAATGGATCAAAGATTTTAACATAAAAATCAAAACCTGAAAACTTCTAGACAAAAATACAGGAAAAAACATTTCAAGATAAAAGGATATACAAGAACTTTACCAAAAGAATAGCTCAAGAAATAATCCCTAAAATTGAAAAATGGCTTTGTATCTGTGGTAGCTACTTTTCTATTGCTGTGATAAAATACTATGACCAAAGCAAGCAATTTATAGATGAAAAGGAGTTTATTTTACGTCATTCATTCAGAGAGTTCGAGCCCATAGTAGGGAGGACAGCATGGCAGCAGGTAACAGGCATGGCAGCAGAACTGGAAGCTTGAAGGAGGGTTCATCTGTATTTCTGTGCTTTGATTGGTTAAATAAAAAAGCTGCCTGGGCCATTTGATAGGGCAGGACTTAGATAGGCGGGGAAAAGTAAAGAGGATGCTGGGAAGAAGACTGGGTCAGAGCCAGTTGTGATGAGGCTCCCGTGGCAGATGGATGTATCTTAGAACAGTCCGGTAAGAGCACCACCTCATGGTGACATACAGACTTTTATAATGGGTTAGTTTAGGTGTGAGAGCTAGCCAAGAAAAGGCTAGAGATAATGAGCAAGGCAGAGTTTAAATGAATACTGTTCTCATGTGGTTATTTCGGGTGCAGGCAACCAGTGGCTGAGCGGGCCAGCGGCTGGGGGTTTGGGGAGTTGGGTGCCGAGAACACACCCCACACCTCTCCCCCTAATTACAACAGAAGCTCAGTGCTCACATCTTCAACCTCAAGTGTGAAGCAGAGAGAAAAGTGTTAGGCGGGGGGTGGGGGTGGGGGTGAGATTTTGGCTCTCAAAGCCAGGCTCCAGAGACATACACCTTTCAGCAAAGCCACAACTAATAATCCTCCCCAGACAGTACCACTAACTGGGGACCAAGTGATCAAAACACATAACCTATGAGGGATATTCTCATTTAAACCTCAACAGTATCAAACGTAAATGGTTCTGCACAGCAAAGGAACCACCATACTGAAGAGAGAGACTGAAGAAAAGTGGAATATGTTTGCCAGCAAAATTTATGCATTATAAATTTTGTATTATATATATGTATATATTGTATATACAATAAATATAAATATAATATTTTATATCAAATATAAAAGCTAATAGTTATATCAATGAATGGACACTTGGATGGCACAATAATTTTCAAGTGAAGAAATGAACATATTCAATAAATAGATAAAAAATTCAACTTCTTCAGAAATCAGGGAAAAGCAAATAAAAAATACACTGAACTCCTATCCTAGCCCAGTTAGAATGACTCCCATCATTACAATTATATATATATTCCTTTTTATTAGGTTTTCATTTTTATGTGTGTATGTGTATATGTATATAAGTGTACACATATAAATAATATATATATATATTATATATACACACACCTAGGATACCCTCATTTAATTTTGTAAAGCAAATACTACTAGACTTATTTTTGCTATTTTATTTATTTACTTTATTTTATGTGTATGAGGGCTTATATCTGCATATAATGCCTGAAGAATCTAGAAGAGTTTGTCAGATTCTCTGGAACTGGGGTTACAAAGAGTTGTGAACTGTCCTGTGGGTGCTAGAAAACATGTCTGTGTCCTCTGCAAGAACAAGTGCTCTTAACTGCTGAGCCATATCTTCAGCCCCAACTACTAAATTTAAAATCACATATTAGCTTCAATACAATAATAACATAAACAAAATCTTAGTTTCAGCATCTAATAGAACCAACCAAATTAGAGTGAGATCATTGTAAGGTAATGAAGCATTACATAAATGAAAATGTAAAGTCGGCTCTAATTCTGCCTCTGGATTCTCAATGCTGAATGGCTACACTATGCTTTGCTGAGATAAACCTGAAATCTAAAACATATATAACCGAACATATCAAGCTGAATGGGCTGGTTAGTGGGTATGTAATAACTTAACACTAAGTTTCTCGACTGCTACTAATAAACAGGTTAGATGTGAATAATTGGATTCATGGGTGGGCTTCTGTTTCCTCTGTAAAGTGATTCAGTTTTGGCAAAGGTCTGATGGTAGTCATTCAAAATGTATCCTCCCTGCCACCGTTGCTAGAATTTAAGCAATTTTATCAGAGTTAGGCAAAGAAGTAGAAAAACAGATGCCTTCAAAGAGCATAGCTCTCTATTTTCCATCCTCAACCCAAGGACCTATTCTTGGTTCTAACTTGGAGTTCTGTCTTTCTCATATTTCTCTTGGCACTTGAGGGATAAACAGAATGAGCAGAGGGGGGGCAATATGCCAGACTTCATTCTGTAAGACAGCTAGAGTGCCAAAAGGCACATTCAGGAAAAAAGAAGAGTAAACCTCCGCTTAAGTCAGCTTCTGGCATGTCTCTAGCACATGCAATGCTACACAGACTTCTGCATCCCAGCATTCACCCTGGGAAAGCTGGTATTGCTCATCCACAGCCTCTCTCATGTGTCAGCTGAATAGTGTATTTAGGGAGGGGGATATATTTATGTTGCATAGGCATCTTAGGGGATTCCCATAGCAACCCAGCTGGAGTTGAAAAACAATTAAACTTTAGTATAGGTTTATGCAAGGCTCAGACTGGATCTTTGCATACAGGTCAAAAGTCATACATATATAATACGTTTTACTGTGAAGTTGAAACCCAAATTGTTTTTTTCTCTGAGATTGTTTTCTATTTGTTCAGTATTTTGAAAGATAGCAAGTCTTTTAAATGTCTTATGATTATTATTGTCATTATTGTGTGCACATACATGAGCATGTTATGTTTGAACATCCTTGCCCATGCATTCCTATGGGCTGACCTGAGGTCAACATTGTGTGTCTTTTTTTATCATTCTCCACATACATTCATTCATTCACTCACTCATTCATTCCTTCACTAATTCATTTATTTGGTTCTGTTTTGAGATAGGGTCTTTCTATGTAGCCATGACTGTCTTAGAATTCACTATATAAACCAGGCTGGTCTTGAAGTCACACAGATATTTGTACCTCTGCCTCCCAAGCCCTAGGATTAAAGGTGTGTACCTTCCCATCTGATCTTCCATGTTTATATATTGATACATGGTCTCTCACTTGGCCTGGACCTCTGTTTCATCTCCACCAACAGGCCAACCCCCCTGCTGAGGTTACAGACATGTACCATGTTACCCAACTTCTTTGTGGGTTCTAGGGATCCAAACTCAGGCCCCTGTACTTATGTAGCGGGCACTTTACCTACTCTGAGCCATCTCTTTTACTCCCCTTAAAAGTTTTATTTTAAAAATGTGCATTTTTAAAGATAAAAAGAAGGAATGTGACTACTGCTAGTTACTTCTTGCCAAGCAAAGTATCATTGGAAAGTACAGTAAACTGCTATAGACGTGGCAGCTGGGTCCTTTGTCAAGTAACAGGAAATTAAGTGTGGGATGAACTTGGTTAATCTTTATAAACATGCTAATCTAAATTCAAGCTCTTCATGTAATCCTCAAAACTAAATAATCTGATGAATGAACCCAGATTTTTGCAACCCAAAAGATATGATCTTTAACTAATACCTTTCACCTGTGACCCGAAGAGCTTGGATTTAGATTAGCATGTTTAGGGGAATTTTTTGTATATTAGAAATAACGATAACACAGCCTCAGACATGGTCAGGAAATATTCTGAAGCCATAGTAGATGACAGAGCCACGTGCTTTACTAAATCTGAGGGAATTTCAGTGGGAGGAGATGTGAAGATGGACAATAGTAATACTGATGATCATGGATTTGTATAAATTGCCAGCTGCAGTGTATACTTATGCATTAGCACCATCAAAAAAATTTAAAAGGTGCCAGACATGGTGATAGCACATGACTTTAATCCCAGCACTACAATGGCATACGTGGGTAGATTCCAATGATTTCATGGCCAGCTTGGTCTACAGATCAAGGACAATCAGGTTGGTTTTACAGAGAAACCCTGTCTTTAAAAATCAAAAAGAAGTTCAGGTAAAAATAAAATAAATCATTATAAAATAAGGATATAAAAATATTTGGGGGCCTGAGACGATTCAGCAGTAAATAGCACACAGAAGGAAGCTCACAACTGCACTGTTGTGATTGCATTAGGCTCTGATGCCCTAATTTTTTGTTTTTGTTTTTGTTTTCTGAGGCAGGGTTTCTCTCTGTAACAGTTCTGGCTGTACTGGAACTTGGTTCATAGACCAGGCTGGCCATGAACTCATAGAGATCCCCCTGTCTCTGCCTCCCGAGTGTTGAGATCAAAGGAATGTGCCACCACCACTCGTCTCTGATGCCCTAAATTTTATTCTCTTAAAAAAATTTAGTATCATTATCTAAAGTTCTTGTTTTAGATAGAAAATCTGATATCCTACAAAACTGCATCTCTACACATTTTATGCAAAAATTCTTATTTTATTGTTATTGCTTTATATTAGTGAAAACTAATGTAACATATAAGCAGATTAATTCCTTTGATTTTTACCTCCCAGCTGAACAAAAATGTATAATGTAGCCTTTTCGTTAGAAAAGAATGACTTTCCACATTTTAATAAGAATGACATAAAGCTCTGTCTTAAGTAAGATGATCAGGGTAATAATGAAATCATCTTTGGAGGAAATTTAATAACCATATTTTTATCTAAATAAATCCTCCAGGAGGAAGCAGAGAATTCATAGCTTTTCTCAGATGGCTGTTTAAACAGCTATGTGTTGAATTTATGTGTGTAGCTTACCAACAACATTCCCTTATTGGAAACATCAGTATTTCCATATCTCAGTTCCCAAAAGAACATGGAAGTCTCAAAATTTGGTCTCTTCATCAGCCGGCTTCTCTTAGATCCACCAGGCTTTATTAATGATTCATTTCGTATCATTATTTATCTCTAGCTTCATACATTTTTTTTTAGAACATCTATTTATCCCTCACTCAAAACTGTTTTGGTATCATGGAAGGCTTTTCTTTCTCTTTGCACTCTTTTTCAGCTTTACTCAAATAATTCCACAATGTGTTTTTTGTTTTCTTTCTATAGTAAGATAACAACTGTACCCATCCTGACTTTTTAATTTTGTTTTGTTTTTTATACTGGTTCTTTCTATTATGTCTTCCTGGCTGCCTTAGAACTCTCTAGGTAGAAGAGGCTGGCCTGGAATCACAGAGATCCACTTGCCTCCTGTCTCGTGAGTGCTGAGATTAAAGGCATATGCCCCCCTAAACCCCACTTAAATATTTTTGAGCATCTTCCACAGAGATGGTCTTTAAATGATATTATATTATAGACTATCACCTTTGTCCGGGACCGTTGTCCCGACATAGAAATTGAAGCTCTTCCCCAAATGTGTGCTCGGAGACGCACGGAAAGAAACAAGCCTTCACACCATCACAGTTTAAAAAGGCTTTCTTTATTCTTCAGCGAAGCCTTGCATTTATTCTATTTGCTTAAAGTTCCTTCTGCTGTCTAGGCTCTCTTATAACCATTTCTTCTTTCTTACTCCCTGCTACTTCTTCCTGTGCCATGCTATATTTCTTCTTCTCCCATTTCTCGTCCTGTCTCTGTAAAACTCCCCTTCCATGACTGCTCCTTGCCCTTTTTCTTTTGTCCCCTCTCTTCGGGTCTCTTTGATTCTAACTTCTCTTCCTGCCTTGTCTCTCAGCATTCACTCCTGCATTCGCACCTCAGCCAGGAGAGATAGCTGCCTTCCTGGGGCAATCTACAAATGAATCAGAGGCTGAAACCAAAACTTTGGCTATTGTTTTTCCAAATAGCCGCCTTGAGCCGCGGACCTGCAAGGCATCCTTGGTCTAGCAGGTATCAGAGACCACACACCTTTCACTTACATTAGTTGGAAAAGTGTCTATGTGTAGGTCTATGTACCATGTGAGCACCTGGTACCCATGGAGACCAAAACAGGATGTTGGATAAATAAAGTTACAGATGATGGTACGGTTACAGCTGCCATGTCTGTGCTTGGAATCAAACCTGGGTCTTCTGGAAGAGCAACTGGTATTCTTGATGACCGAATTACCTCTCTAGCCCCATATTTAGAATTTTTACCAGAAATTCAAATGACTTATTGTTGAAATGCATCTCATTTTCAGTGAGAGTTTCATAAAGTCTCAGTAAAGTAATGGAGGTTTTTTTACAAATCTAACAGATTCCATCCTTAATTACTGCCTCTGCCTCCTGAGTGCTGGGATTAAACGTGTGCACCACTATGCCCAGCCTACTATTGTGCCTTTATTTCTGTCACAGTCTGGCATTTTTAAAAATCTATACTGATGTTTCCAATAAGAGAATCATACATACTTTTGTAGTAGAACTTTCTAGTATCTTTACCTCTTCTGGTTTTTTCAAACACATACAAACTGAAAAGTCAGTTCTCAGTCAAATACATCAAAAAAGATTTTTGGATTGGGATGTGGCTAGACAGTAAGTGAGCTGCTTTCATTCCTACTAGAACAGCAGCTTAGCCAAACCACTGTGTTGCCTAAAGCTACTCTGTGAGCTGCCATGAGAAAGGGGTAAAAGCGGGAATTTCTAGATCTTGGCTCTTGTAGGTAATGTTTCAATAAAAAATAGAGCACAGATCGCTCTCTGATGTTCTCATTTCAATTTCTTTGGGTATATACCCAGAATAGGGACTGCTGATCTATGCAGCAGTCCTTTAAAAATAACTATTTTAAAGAACACATTGATGACCATGTGTCTGTGTGGGGGTATGTGAATATGAATGATGGCATCTTCAGAGGCCTGAAGTGTCTGAACCATCCAATATAGGTACTGGGAACCAAACTCAGTTTCTTTGCTAGTGCACTACATGCTTTTAAGTGCTGACCCATCTCTTCTGCACCTTTAATTTTTTGAGGAACTTCCATAATAATTTCCATAGTGTTTATATTAACTTACACTCCCAACTGTGGTATATAAGGATGTCTTTTGCTCCACATCCTTGACAACATGTATTATCTGCTGCCTTTTTCTGGTATTTTATAGGAGTCATTGTTTTGGAAGTGAGTGATATTTCCTTGAAGTTCTTATTTGTATTTCCCTGATAATTAATGATGTGGAATGATGTACATATACTTGCCACTTTGTCTAGAAATATGTGTGTATGCACATGTGCACACATATATGCACATGTATAAGTAGAGAGGAGGTATTTTTGGTATTAAGTTGTATGAGTTATTTTATATTTAGTATATCCACCACTTAAAAGATACATATTCAAAAATATTTTCATGAAATCTATACGCCAGTCCTTTTTAAATCATGTGTTTAGGTAGAAGCATTTTTAGCCTAATGCTGTCCCACTTATTTTTCTTCACTTTGGGTGCTGATGCTTTGAGGTCATAGGCAAAACTCATTGCCAAAAACAATACCAAGATTTCCCCCTATTATATCTTACATATTGAGGTCTTACCTTTAGGTTTTTAACCCATTTTGAGTTTATTTTCTGTGTGATGTAGAACAAGAGTCTAGTTCAATTATTTCACATGCATATATCCCATTTTTTTTAACCATACTATTTATCCAAGATGCAATCTGATCCCAGTGTGACTTCTTTATAATTGTGTCAGAGGTTACTTGATCATATAGGCTTGTCTTTATAACTGTGTTCTTCATTGTATTTATCTACATATCTGTTTCATAATAGTACTAAATTGCTTTGATCACTACAGCTTTGTAATACATTTTAACATTAGGATATATAATGCCCATGCTTTGTTCTTTTTGTTAACAATTGTTTGACTGGGGCTGGAAAGCTGGCTCAGCAGTTAAGAATACTGGTTGCTCTTGCAGAGGACCTAAGTTTGAGTCCCAGTACCAATGGGATGGCTCAAAGCCTTCTGAAGCTCCAGTTCCAGGAGATCTGAGGGAACTGCATGGATGTAGTGCATGAACAACACCCGTACACATAAAATAAAATTATTTTGATTGCTTTGTCTAACCAGGGTCTTCTGTAATTCTATTTTAATTTCAGAATTAGTTTTTATATTTCTTTGCAAAAGGATGTTGGAATTTTTACAGAGATAACATAAACCCCAAATATAATCTTGAATTTTATGGACTTTTCAACATGCAGGTCTGTGATCACACAGTACCTGTCCACTTATTTGTCTTATATATTTACCCATGCTTTACAATTTTTCATATCACAGATCCCTCCATTCCTTGATTAAATTTATTCCTAAGTACTTTATTTTTATGATTAGCTTTCCTGGTTTCAGGCAAAAAAAAGATTCATCTAAGGAAATGAAAAGAGAAATAATTTTGACTCCGACTTTAAAAAGTCAGCAAATATCTCTGTCACAGGTAACACACAGTAACCTTGGATGTAGGATTTGTGCACTATTTTTAGCTAGGCCTCATTTATAGCTATTATAATAAGAATAATGAAAATTATTAACCTGAGGACTCATAGAACAGTACAAGGTCAATGTAACAAACTTGGAAAAGCCTGGTATCCTTGGCAAATCAGATATGGGACTTAGGGGGTTGCATAATAACTCAGTAAGCAGAAGCACTAGTAATTATAATTGGTTCCTTCCAATTTCTTTTTCTTGAAAAGAAAGCATAAATCTTCTTGACTTATGGAAAATCTATGGCTTTTCTAATCATACTTTGGAAGATCTGGAAGAGGAATTCCTAAAATACTCTGGGAATTGGGTTGACCCCAGAATAGGCTGCAATGCAGCCCTAAGGAATTACTTTAGATGGTAAATGAAGATTTTTCTAGTCCAAAGAGCAAATGAGGTTGGAAGATGTATCAACAATGTTAGCATGACATCTAGTATGTGTTTGTACATACTTATAAGAGCTTTATACACGAGAAAACAGTATTATTACTTCCTATTTTCAAAGCCCTGAGAGGTCTTGTAGCTTGCTAAAGGTTTTAGGCTTGGTAAACAGTTTTTGTTACATGGGTAATCTGACTCCCAAGTCTATGCTTCTAACTAGTATGTGTGTTATCTGTTATTAAACCAAGAAGTTAGATGAATAAATTAAAAAGAATCTGATAAACTATTTCACGATAATGTACTTTGTAGTATCACTTCAAGAATTCATCTCTCCTCGTAGTATTTACAAAGAAAATTTATGAAAATGAACATAAATAATAAAATAAACCCAATAATGGAAAATTAGACACAGTGCCATATATTGAAGTAAATATGAAAAAGAAAATATAAGAACCCTTTATTATTATTATTTTGGACTTTTTGAGACAGAGTTTCTCTGTGTACTTTTGGAACCTATCCTGGAACTTGCTCTGTAGACCAGCCTGGCCTTGAACTCACTAAGATCTGCCTACCTCTGCCTTCTGAGTGCTGAGATCAAAGATGTGAGCCACCACCACCCGGCACACTCTGTTTCTTATTTGTAGCATTTCTAGGATTGGGTTGACGCCCAGCACATGATAATCGTTATTTAAATCTTAACCTACCTCTTTCTAAGGCTGAACTCTTTAAACACCTTGATCTTTTCATATACCCTAGCTTGCCGGCTAAGTATTTGGACATTCTTGCTTAAAGTTCCCCAATGCTCTTCACTAGTAATTTGAGGTGTTTTTTTTTTTTTTAACTAGCTCTTGTAGACCAGACTGGTCTCAAACTCACAAAGATCCGCCTGCCTCTGCCTCCCGAGTGCTGGGATTAAAGGCGTGCGCCACCACCGCCCGGCTCACTAGTAATTTGAATGCACATTTCAGAGACTGGTTAGTTATCCCCTTAACAGTCACGCCACTATTGAATCAGTAGGCACATCTTACATTGTGGATTGGTATTGGAGTTTGTGGGGTTTATAGCTATGTGAGGTCGCTGATGCCTTTTTTTCCCCAGCAGCCTGTATAGTACCATTGGACGTTATGAACGTGAGCTAGTAAGGAAGAAGTTTCCATGTCAGTTCCAGTTAGACCTCTCTATAGCTTACAACCGAAGTGTACAGTGTCTTCAACAGTAGGATTTCATCAGCTAGTTCTGATGGGCAAACAATAGGGATGGTGGGTTACTTTTCTATTGCTGTCACAAAACACCACGATCAGGGCAACTTCTAAAAGAAAGTTTCTTTGGGCTTACAGTTTCAGGGGGAATGAGAGTCCACCATGGCAGATGAACACGGCAGGAAGAAGCAGGAGCAGGAAGCTGAGAGGTGACATCTTTTTACCACAGTCTTGAACTGCCCCAGTTAGTTTTCTGAGGTAGAGTCATTCAGAAAGAGGAAACTTCAATTGAGGAAATGCCCCTATCATTTTGACCTTGTAGGCAAATCTGTGGGGTGCTTTCTTGATTGGTATTGACATGGGAGGGTCTGTCTTACTGTGGATGAAGTTACCACTGGGCAGTTGGTTGAAAATTGTATAGTAAAACAGGTTTTCATATGACTGTTTCATATACCCCTTGTTTTCATTAACCCTCTCCTAGCCCCTCATCTCCCCCTTCCCCATCACCATTCCTTCCTTAAACTGTTCCACCCCTTGTAATCCTCTCTACTTTCACTACTTTTAAAATAAGCATCCAGGTAATAGTGATGAAGGTGTCCTTGGATCACATTTTGAGAAGCAATGCTCTAGAGGGAGTTAATTAACCTTCATAAGGCTAGGACTGCAGTCCTCTTTAATTTAGGGAGGAAAATACTGCATACACTCTGAGAACCCTAAATACTTTTGTAAACACTTTTAATCCTTTAGTACTGACTGATTTAATTTTGTTCGTTAGACAAGACACACATATTATTTTACTGTGAATTTTGTCTGTCTCTAGACTTTAAACATCATCATAACATCTCCCTTGTTAAATGTCACAAAGATAGTTTTTCTTGGAATATAAGGCCTAATGGAGGATAAAATAACACTTTATAAATACATGATGCTTCTAGGCTTTTGGTTAAAATAAGCTATGGATGAAATTTGAGTAGAGATAGATCTAATAGATATTTTCTAATGTAAAACACAGGCAAAGTACCATTGTCACTCTCTCACATTAATGCTGCATCTGTGGAAAAGAGTATTACCATAGAATTATGACGTGACTGTGGCAATGCTGCATGTTGCTAAAGCTCGACTTAGCCCATTTTAGAATAAGGAGTGTCTCCTAACTTAATCAGCCTGAGCATTTGCCATTTTCAACACTTTCTTTCTTGACTGATTGCCCATTCTGCCGCTTCCTTGGTTGTTATGGGGCCATTTAACAGAGGAAAATAGCATTAGCCTGCAAAACAAATTACTTCTTGAAAAGGTCAAAGTAACGGGATTTTTGTTCTATTTCAAAAGAGATGTAAATTCTAAACTGTGTAGCCCTCAATCCCACCTCTACAATGCAAACGTCGTTATTGTAATAGCTAGTCTTTGGTGCTCATCAAAGCCCATTAAAACACATCAGACTGTATTTATTCTGTCAAATCCTTTTCAGTTTATAAATTATTCTTCCAGGCTTTCAGAGAGGTGCAGTAGTTCCCCAAGGCTTCTCTGAGGTGAGTAAGAGCATCACAGCAGTCATTTACTAATTGACCCTGTAGCCTAAATGCTTTAATGCACTTTGCAAAAGAGGAGTTAGCCACTGCTTACATGCCTTCAAAATGGAGTCCATTATGGCAACAGTATCCATTGCAGGTCTCAGGCCTGTAAAAATCTATTATATTTTAAATATTCTAATTATCACAATGAAATCATTTTAGGGCTAAGATTCACATCTAGTTGTCAGTGCATGCTCTCACCCACATTAGCATTAAAGAACATTTCTAATAATGAAACAATAACAAATTGGATTTTCTCAACTGCTAATATTTCATCCTAGTGAAATAGCCCATGGGAATAAATCATCAGATTAGTTTAATCATTCAAATAACTTGGAGTGACAGAGCAAGTTAGAGACTAGCCTGTATCTCTTAGAGGACACACTGGAAATCTGTTACAGAGCTGAGCCTTCCTGGTGTGATACAAGTGGAATAGCTTACAATTGTTACGGACACCAACATTGGAAGCAAGGACAGGAATGCTGGCTGGTGAGAGAGTTCCTTAGGCCTTTACATAAAAACACTGTGCTGATAATTGGATAACAGCACATACATTGAGTAAGTTAATTCTATGGAGAATTTGTAAAATATCCATTTTAAACACAAGCTGAAAAAGAAAGGAAAGCTCTGGGAGGTATTTATTCTTTTTTTTCGTTTTTTTATTAAATTTAAAAGAAAAATTTACATTCACTCCCCTTGTCCCAGGCCCCGCTGCTCCCCCCCTATCCCCCACCCTCCCCTGCTTTCCCAAGATGGGGCAGGATACCCTGCACTGTGGAAAGCCCAAGACCCTCCCCTCTCCATCTCGGTCTAAGAAAGTATGCATCCATATAGAATAGGTTCCTGAAAAGCCAATACATGCAGAAGAGATAGGTAGGTCCCTTTACCATTATCATTGGCTTCTCAGTCAGTCCTCATTGGCAGCCACATTCAGAGTCCAGTTTGGTCATATGCTCATTCAGTCCTGGTCCAGCTGGATTTGGTGAGCTCCCAATAGATCAAGCACACTGTCTCAGTTGGTGGGCCAGTCCCTCAATTAATTTATACTCTTACAACTCCCTTTTGATATAGAGGTATTACGGTGTTCTCATTTTATGGGAGAAGATACTGAAGCAGAGAATGTTTGGGGTTTGTCCATTCTTAAGTATATACCCAAGAGAATTCAAAGCAGGAATCCAAACAGATACGTATATACCAATATTCAGAGAGATTACTCACAATAACAAATAAGCTGAAAAATGTAAACATCTACTAATAATAAATAAACTTGTTATATATACAACAATATATTTTCAGCCATAAAAGGGAATGAGGTATTATCATATATTACAAGATAGTTGAACTTTGTAAACACTGCAAGAAGTGTTAAAATAACCAGGACATCATAGGATAGTTAGGTGGTTCTACTTGTATAAGGTACCTAGAACAGACAGTTCATAAGGCCGAAGTAGAATGGAGTCTTGTAACTTGAAGAAGGGTGTGTGTGTGCAGAGATAGTTTAAGTGGGTGCACCCCTTCTGTCTAGGATATTGAAAATGTTTTAAAAACTAATATTGGTTACAGTTGTGTGACGTTGTAAACATACTTACTGTTGCTGAACTGGACCCTGAGACACAAAATGATACATTTTATAGTGTGTGATGTATGAGTATAGAAACATAATTACAAAACAATAAAATATTCCAATGTTCCACTGCAAACATTATCTAGAAGTAGACAAATAGACATTCAATATTCTTACTACTGCTCTTCTTCAAGTTAGAAAATGGAATCAATGATAGAAACAGAGAATGATTAAAAGATGATAGACCTAAGTTGGGGTACTGGCTCTACCACTAAGTTAGCTTATTACAGACTCATGTCCTCACATAATAAAACTCAAAGCCTGCTGTCACTGCTATCAGTCTTTATTAGATACATAAATACAAGAAAAACCAGAGTGTACTTCATTACAGACCAACTTAAAACCAAAGTTCCTCAAACAGATAAACGCTAAAAAAAAAACTATTTGCATTAATATAATCATGACCTCTTTTATAAGCAAACCTCAAACCAAAGATGGAGGGAAAGTAGAAAAGCTACTTTCGATAACAGGGCAGGAATCTCTTAATAGGCCATATATTAACTAACCTAAGATGCGGGCAGAGGGAAGGTATCACAGAAAAGTCTGGACTTAGAAGAGTGAAGGAACACAGAAAAGCCATGGAGCCCACTGAATCTAGACAAGAGGGCAACTGGGTAGGCTGAAAACACCTCATAGTCCAGATAAAAAACACAACTGTGATTCTAACCTTCATTGTTGGATGAATTATTCCAAAATTCATAAGCAAATTTTAAGAAAAAGAATCAAGATTTACACTCAAGGATCTATTTGAAGCACATTGTGTTTGGGGGAAAAATAGGAGAAATCTACAAGTTCAAAATGTAAATAACTGTTATGTATAGCTTATAATAAAGTATTAAGTGGCTTTTAAAATTATGTTAATTAAAAAAAATTTCAAGATGGGCTGGAGAGATGGCTCAGTCATTAAAGGCTAGGCTCACAACCAAAAAGTTTTAAGACATGGGGAAAATGCGAACACTATACAGCCCTGCAAAATTAATAAAGCAGATAGAACAAGTTTCTCTAATTTGTTTATTTTAAAGTAATAAATGAATGTAAAGACCAGGAAAAGGCAGTGAAACATGCAATATTTCTAACCTCGTAGAGATTTAAAAATCAATATTTGTTGAAAAACATGTACAAGATCACTCCACTAGAAACTGGATGCTTCTTAACCTATTGTTACTCGTGGTACTAAAAAAGGGAGCAGAGAAGTTTCTGTTTTGTATTTATCTTAGTAGAACAGACATACACACATCCAATGTTTCTTCACTACGTAAGTGCCTAGCATACAGTACATGGCAATGGAGTTCACAAAGTAAGAGTTTTTGAGTCAATGTCACAAAAAATGGACAACGAAATTCATTAAACAGCCTCAAAACGAGAGTGACAGCAATCTGATTTATCAGGCACTTTACTCTATCTTTAATTTTCGAGGGCTCTTTCTGGAGGTTCTATTTCACACATTCAAAACCAAGCAACAGGTTCGAAACTGTAAAGAGAAAGCCACACTATAGCAAAATTTGATCTCCATTCCCTGGCATCTGTGGAGGCCTGCAGAAGGCACGTTTCTTTCCACGGACTTAACCATGCTCCCTACCCTTTTCGCTTCCCTTACACACTAATTTTTGTACATTTCTATCTTGAATTGTAGTTATCGCCTTGCTCTAACCCACCCCCTCCTGTTTTCGTGCCTTTCTCCAGGCTCAGGGACAGCCTACAGTTTAGGCTTTGGCACTGAGCAAAGGGGTCTCCTTTTTCCTTAACTTTGTCTGAACCAAATTAGGTTCATTTGACTTCCCAGACCCAAGGATCCCGCCTCACAGACAGTACTCTGGGGCGCCCAGCCTGCTAAGGCTACAAAGCTTGGGGCCAGGGTGGGGGGAGTCGCAGCCTTGAGGGGCGGGCCGGGCGGCGGTGAAGTGGTTTCCAGGGCAACCGAGGTCGGCTGCCACCAGGTCCCGCCCCGCCCTCCGCCCCTCGGCGGCGCGAGAGCCGGAACCTGTGGGCCGGAGTGAATCTATGAGAAGCTTTCTGTCCGCTCTCACCTCGCAGCGCGTGGTGCATGCCACCAATGCCACTATACAGCTCCAAGACACGCAGAGGCTCCATGCCTCGTCACCGCGACCGCGGCCTGGAAACTAGGCCTACCGGTCCTCCACTTCTCTTACCACCCCCCGTCTGCTCCGCCCCCTTCGCTTCTGGTTCCGCGGCTTTTCAGTTCCCCAACCTCCTGTTGCTAGCTCCGGCTGCAGCTTGGAGCCTGGGGCCCGTGCAGGGGGCGGGGAAGGGGAGGAAGGACAGACAACTATTAGTATGGCCTCCCAAGTGAAAGGCAGCCTCTTCGCATCCTGAGTTGTGCTTTATCTTCCTTGTTTGTTGTTTTCTGTGACCTTAAGTGAGAAAGAAACACCTCAGTAGAGAACTGAAAACGCCGTCGACTTTGAAATGAATTACTGATTAGAGTCGTTTTTAACGGCCGGCTCCTTTAGTTCTTTTCAAGTCTGACCTGATCAAGTATTTCTTTGAGGACTCTTGAGACCTTACTCACATGCTCCCTGGTGTGCCTGTGCTAGAATATGGAGTTAAATCCTGCTTACTTTGTCTAAGGGTGTGATTCTCACTTCGAAGTTAAATCTTACCAGGTTCTCCACTGAAGAAAGCTCCAAAATTTAGAGCAGAGCCCTGGGGAAGGATTGATAATAGAAAGGATGCTTTCTATAAATGATAATAGGATTAATTTTATTTTACTTTGCTAAAAACCCCAACATATGCTTTTTTCTTTCATTGAAAATAGGTCTCTTTTTCCCCCCTCACATAATATATCCAGATTACAGTTTCCCTTCCCTCTACTTCTCCTAGCTCCTTGACACCTCCCCTCATTGACAACCAGATCCACCCCTTTCTTGTCTCTCATTAGAAAACAAATAGGCTTCTAGGGGATAAAATAAGATAAANGGTCCTTCTGTATTTCTGTTGCTTTCATTGGTTGAATAAAGAAACTGCCTTGGCTTTTTGATAGGGCAGCCCTTAGGTGGGTGGAGTAGACAGAATGAAAGGCTGGCAGAGAGAAGGCACTTGGGCAGATGCCATGTTTCTCCAGCCCAAAACGGACTTTGGTTAGAATCTTCCCGGTAAGCTATGACCACTTGGTGATACACCAATTAATAGATATGGGTTAAACTAATATGTATAAGAGGTTAAAACTAATGGGCCAGGCACTAATTTAATTAATACAATTTCCGTGTGGTTATTTCAAATGTAAGCTAGCCCAGCGGTTGGGAGCTGGGCGGGAAGGAACAAAAGGCCCGTGCTCCTCTCAGGTGCTGGGAACACAGCCTGCACCTCTTACTACACATTACCCCTACTTTAAAATATTTTATATGTATGGGTGTTTATTTTGTTAACATGTATGCCTGTGCACCACTTATGTGCCTGTTGCCTCTGTAGGCCAGGAGAAGATGTCTGAACTCCTGAAACTAGTTATAGATTGTTGTGAGCTGTTGTGGGTGCAGGGAATCTAACCTCTAGAAGATCAGCCAGTGCTCATAACCACTGATCTTTTCCTCCAGTTCCCACCCCTCCTATTTTACTGATTCAAACCACACAGCTGATACAACACAGTAAAAGTTAAGCCTGTAAACATTCATTAGCTTGCACAAACTCACAAGCTTCTGCTTCATAGAATCTCTTTGTTGCTAATGGAGGGCTCTGTTTTCTCTCTTTTGTGGGGGCATCTTTTGGATATAAGTTATTTGAGTAAGCACAAGACCCTTACAAGGGAAAGGGGAAGGCAGGAACGTAAGAAAAGAAGACATAACGATAGAAGTAAAGCCTAGAGAGACACAATTGCTGGCATAGGGTCATGACAAGGAATGTGGGATGCCACTAGAGGCTTGGAAATCCAAGTCACAGATTTCCCCCTCCACACTCCAAAAGGAATCATCTAAGTAGTAGCATTGTCACCATCTGGACTTTATCCCACTGAGACATCTGTCACTTTTGTCATATTCAGAACTGGAAGGAAAGATGTCTACATTGTTTTAAGCTGGCACATATGTGGTAAATTGTTATGGCAGCAATGGGAAACTAAAACAGTACTGTTTGTTATTCTGTTTTGACTTTTACTTCCTTGTATCAGGGCTTGCTACTTCTTAAGTGAGTTTAGGCCCTGAAATTAAATAAAAGGACATAGAATTCAGATATTTTTGCAATGAGTAAAATTATTTCTATTTATTAATGTTCTCTATAAGACTTCAGTCAAAGCCAGGCAGTGGTGGCACATGCCTTTAATCCCAGCACTCAGGAGACAGAGGCAGGCAGATCTCTGTGAGTTTGAGGCTAATCTGGTCTAGAAGAGCTAGTTCCAGGACAGGCTCGAAATCTTCAAAGAAACCGTGTCTCAAAATAGGATAAAAATCTTCAGTCAAACCATAATTAATTAAAAAGGAAATGGCATATTCATTTGATGTGTAAGAAAAACACAGTCCAGGAATGTAATTATTGTTCCTCCCTGCTGGATTCAAAGGTTATGGGCATGAATATGTTAAAACTGAATCGGTTACTCTTGCTTGTAGGGACTCTCATCTTAATCATAGGAAAAAAAGTTAAGATCCACCATGAAGTGTGGGAATATCTTTACATAAAGCACAGAGGGTATGAAATGAGGATTTGCCTCTGGCATTTTCAAAAAACAAAAGATCTATGTCTGTGTCTGAACTACTGAGGATGATTTAGAAATGTAGTTACATTTGCCTTGACTTTTCTTTACAATAACCAATCAGTTCCCACTGGAGACTGCCTTCTAGTGGTCCTACTCTGCTTATAGACCCTAGTCACCAACTGACCCCTGCTTTATCTATTTACAAAGCATGAAATATCCCATGGCAAGTTGTATTGACTATATCTTGTAGGTAGCCACAGCCAATTGAAACAACTCATTCCCTTCATATATTGATTCATTATGTTCATCCTTCTCAACTCTGTCTATATGCCAGCCTCATTGTTCCCAGCATCAACTCTCTGTTGAGCTAGTCCTTCTCTGCATCCCTCGATTGGACAACTGGGAATAATTTATTTTTTATCAGCACACACTTCATTGGCATATTCATACACAGTAATAGGTTTCATTAAGAACTAAATATGAAGCTGAGCGCTGGTGGTGCACGCCTTTAATCCCAGCACTCGGGAGGCAAAGGCAGGCGGATCTCTGTGAATTCTAGACCAGCCTGGTCTACAAGAGCTAGTTCCAGTGCAGGCTCCAAAGCTACAGAGAATACCTTGTCTCAGAAAAAAAAGAAAGAAAAAGAACTAAATATGCCTAGATGTGGGTGGCTAGTATTTATAATCTCATCTCTGAGGAGGCCACATCAGTGAAATCAGCATGGGATATTACTGAGTTTAAAACCAGATTGGGATATATAGTAAAATCCGGTCTACTAACAAACACACAGAAGACCTAGCTGCATATAAGTTTAGGTTTTGTTGTTAGACAGATTCAAATCCCAGTTCTTCAAATCAACTGCAGAAGTCTTCAAAAAATTAACTTCCCAGAGCCTTATAGTGTAGTTATAAAAATTGATAGCACAGAATAGCTTACATATAATTATTCTAAAGAAAGTTTTGCTGTTTCTGTACATAAAGGAAAAGTACCGTCCCCAAGCTACCTCCAAGGGATGTTATAAACCAAGTCAAATTGAAGGACTTCTCTTCCACTAGACACATAGAGAAATAAAAAACAGAAATATGTCCAAAATTTACTTTGGAAAGAATTTTGATTCTCCTTTTTTCTAAAATATCGACTAAAATACAGGCTAGAATAAAAAGATAAAAGCACAAAATAACTTATCATATATGAGATGGCAGATAATATAGATTGGCCACCCTTCTTCTAGAAGAAGGACACAGTAAGACAAACATATCAAGTCTGAAGGTAAGTCCTGATAATTCTGGCTCAATAAGAATACATTCATACATAAGGTGAAGCTCAGAAATCAGGGAAAGAATGGCTACAGAAATCAGTAAGTTAGACCATTTGAGAGCTCATATCTAGTTGAAAAGCATTCTAATTCTCATTTGGTAGCAGTTACCAGGAACTATATTCACTAAAGGGACAGATGGCACATACACACACCAAAAGGAATATCTTTAATTAGTGTATTTGTAGATAGGACAAGGCTAAGTATATGCTTCAAGATACATACATAAAAATAGTCAAGATACAAAAGCAAAGAAAATTCCGGACCCCATGGGCATTGCATGCATGTGGTACACAGACAGGCAGAACACTAATACACACAAAATACAAATAGAGTTTTTTCAAAGAAGAAAACAAATTCTGCTGAGGCTGTTGAGAAAAGGAACACTTAAATATTGCTGGTGTGACAGGACATCACTAAAAGGCTCCTCAAAGCATGAAATCTGTAATTTTCATACGGTCCAGCTAGACTACTTCTAGGCATATACCCCAAGGAATCAAAGACAGCAGACCACAGAGGTACCCATGCACTCTAATGTTTATTGATGTCTTATTCACAATACACAAGTTATGGCATCATTATTGGTACCCAACAATAGATGGCTAATTAAAGTGCAGTATATACAAAATGGAGGAGTATTCAGCTGTCAAGAAGAGTGGTGGAAATATAAATCAGCAGTATAGCACTTGTTTGATGTATGTAAGGCTCTAATGTTCAGTTCCCAACATTGAAAAAAAACCAAAAACAATAAACGAAACATAACAATATCTTAAATTTCACCATAGATCCTTCATCCAGCAACTGATGGAAACAGAGGCATAGACCTGCAGCCGAGCACCGGACTGAGCTCCCAAAGTCCAGTTGAAGAGTGGGAGGAGTGAGAATATGAGCAAAGAGGTCAAGACCTTGATGGGTTCACCCACTGAAACAGTTTACCTGAGCTAATAGGAGCTCACCAACTCCAGCCAACAGGGAAGAAACAAGCATAGGACCAAACTAATCCCTCTGAATGTGGTTGACAGTTGTATGACTGGGGCAGACTGAGGGGCCACTCACAGTGGCACCAAGATTTATCCCTACTGCTTGTACTGGCCTTTTGGGAACCGATTCTCTGTATAAATACCTTGCTCAACCTGGATATAGTAGGGAGGGCCTTGGACCTTCCTCGAAGCAATGAGCCTTACCCTCTCTGAGGAGTGGATGGGGGTGGGGTGTAGGGGTATGTGAATGGAATGGGAGGGAGTGGGAACAGGGATTTAGCTGACTTACAATTCCACATCATAGTCCAGTATTGAAAGATCTGAGGAAGTAGTTTCTTGTGCCAATGCTTTCCAGACTACTTCCTCAGTCTCCATTAAAAAAGCCGAGTATAATTTTGATAGGTCTGCTTGATACATTACTTGGCCTTTTTCCTTTGAAGCTCTTAAAATTCTTTATTATATATGTTTAGTGTTTTGGTTATTATGTAGTGAGGGGACTTATTTTTGGTCCAACCTATGTGATGTTCTGTAAGCTCCTTGTACCTTTGTAGGCTTATCCTTCTTTAGTTTTTGATAGTTTTCTTCTATAATTTTGTTGAATAT
>JAQHUG010000329.1:1461323-1478412 GCA_028555095.1 Dicrostonyx torquatus | reverse complement strand
AGAAGACTCAAATCAACAAAATCAGAAATGAAAAGGGGGACATAACCACAGACAATGAGGATATTCAGAGAATCATTAGGTCTTACTACAAAAGCCTGTATGCCACAAAGTTGGAAAATGTAAAGGAAATGAGCAGCATTTATTATAGTTCCAAAAGAACTATCTGCTAAGAACTGTATGTTGTTGGGTATATATCTTTAATTTCAGCACTGCAAAGTAGAAATGGGAGGAGCTCTAAGAGTTGGAGGTCAGCTTTGTCTATATAAAAAAAACTTTTGGCTAGCAAGGGCTATACAATGAGATACTGTCTAAAAAATGCAAAAATGAAAACAAACCAGCACAAAACATATTTTTGATATGTTCTCAAGCTGTGGGCAGCAACTCCTTTCCGGGTCAAAGGACTCACAAGAGTCACATATCAGATACCCTACAAATCAAATATTAACATTACCACTAATAACATTAGTGACATTACAGTTATGAAGCATTAACAAAAACAAGTTTGTGGTTGGGGTCCCCATAACACGAGGAACTCTATTAACAGGTTGCAGCATTAGGAAGGTGGGGAAGCGCAGCTTTACATATCATTGTCTCCTAGAAGTATTTGGATCATCCAAGGCAGTGACAATTATCAGTGACTCCATGCCTTGGATGATAAAGAATTTGTCAGTAAGAACTTGAGTTTCATGGCTTTTTAATATTTCTTTCCTCTGCTTTAGATGCCTACTGATAAGAAGTTTGGGTCCCTTTCACCTTTTATGTGGGACCTGAAAAATACTCTAAAGTTTGTAATGGGAAAAACACTGGCCTTTCAGCAGGTGAATATGTTTTTCCTCCAGGTTTTTATAAGTCCCTATAATATAGCAAATTTGCTTGAGTAAGGGATATCTTCTAGCTCCCATTCTTTCACTGTATGTTACGATTGTGTTTACCTATGAAGATATATATATATGTATGTATGCATGTATATATATATATATATATATATAATGAGTACAATGCAATGGCTTCTAGGTACCACTAAGGGCGATCAATATTTTCATCTTAGCTTAGTTTCATTATTTAATTTTTCTGCAATTCTCAGTATCACTTGTGGAATTAAAGTTTATAAGCTAAAGGAAATTCTTTCCCTTAAATATTTTATTAATCTCTAGAAGGTAGATAATAAATGAAAGGAGAGATAATGATTGCAATACATGTTTTTAACAATTTTTTGACCTCATAGAGGTACTGTAGAGATGGCTCAGCAATTAAAAGCATTTATATTCTTCTGGAGGACTTGAATTCAGCCCTAGCACCATTTTTGGGTTGTTCACAATTGCCTGTAACTCCATGTCCTGAAGACCTGACACTCTCTTCTAGTCTCCGTAGGTACATACATATGCATGGCTTGCAAACAATGATATACTCACACACATAGGCTGGAGAGAGAGAGAAAAGGAAGAAGATGGAGAGATAGAAATGATTCTTAGGGGAAAACTAGTACATCGGAGAGAACTGGCTGCTCTTCCAGATGACCCAGCTGTTGAGTCCCAGCACTACATGGCAGGTAGTGTCTATAACTCTCTTGAAAACAGAAGAGCTCTGACTCCTTCTGGCCCCTGAAGACACCAGGAACACACATGGTATACAGCCATAAATTCAAGCAAAACACATACATAAAAATGAATCATTTTTAAAAGCAGTAGTAGGGTAAGTTTTCTCTTGCTAGGTGTGTAGAATAAACTTTTGGTCCCAGCACTTGGGAAACACATGCAGATAGATGGCTTTCTGTGACTCTGAAGCCAGCCTGGTGTTAGGCCATCCAGGGCTACACAGTTAAAACATATCTCAAAACAGCAATTATTATTCAAAAGCAATCTTCATAACTACTCTCATAAGATAAAGAAACTTGCACACACACCTGCATGCATACACTTTATTAAAACGTATAGATAAATTACACATTTCAAAATTGAGATCAGTATTTCATAAAATTTTAGGGATATGTTTTAGAAAATCAATATTCTTCCTTTTCCCTAAGTCTGCCTGCTACCTCAAATGATACCCTAGACCACAGCCTTCACTCTCATTCACTGTCAAAACTGTAAACACCCTGTGGCTTGACTGCTCAGGTCAACCATAATCTTCATCTCCTCTATGATCAGGGCAAGCTGGAAGTTCACAGGCAGCATTTAGAATTCACAGCAGGTGAGCAGAGCAGACAGGCCAATCAAAGATGTGCTTACACAGTGAATTTCTATGAGGCCCTTCATATGAGGTGAGCTGCTGGTGGTAGGTATCCAACAATGGCAATCCAGCTTTCATAGATTAAAACACAAAGCTTGCAGTGTGACATATTTGGTGATTTCCATGTAACTACGATTGATTTTCTTTACTGAGACTCTTTATTGCTATTTCAGTTCTATAATTACTTCTCAAAAATCTCCTGTCATGGTGATGCCTCCATTCTACCCTCCTCATCTCAGGCTATTAACAAGACAGCAATAAACTTTACAGTTTTTTTTTAACCCTGGTTGCTTTCCACTTTCTTTCATTTTGACTTCTAAACTAGGTCAGCCCAAAGTCTGAGATATTTCTTTTATTCCAGGAATTAACATCATTTATTAATAAGCCTTGTATTTTTAAAAGGTTTAACAAAATGTCAACCCTATCTCTAGTCTATAAAGATAAGAGCTATACTTAGCTGGTTCTAATTAAAAATAGCGAACACGCTGCTTGCTATGGGAGTGCAAGAATCTGTTCAATTCATGTCTCATTTCAGAAACTTCGACATTTGGATTTCTTGAGTGCTGTTTATAGCTTGAATTGATATTTTTCCATTTTGTTTGAAATACAGCAAGCCTCTGGATTGTACTATTGATCCTCATAAAACATGTCAAGCTCACCAGTCCCACATGCTTTAAATTCCAGGATGTAAAAAGGTTTGTGACTCTCATCATTAGGTAAAGTATCCTTATGAGATGAATTCCAGAGAAATTGCCCCCAGATAATCATGTACAATCCTCCCAAAGGCAAGCTTGTCTGTCAGTTTGATATGCAATCATTGCCATTTAACAAAATCTATAAAGCAAAACCTCAGACCCTAAACCAACTGAAGACATGAAGCTCAGTTTTCTATGGGACATTAAAAAACAAAACAAAGATTCGCATGTTAATAAAAGTGTCAGTATATTAATGCCACCACATTTGTCTCTTTTAAGCATTTCCTCATGACAGAAAAAAAATGCTTCATGTAAAAGAATTGACAACACAGTACTAAACAAGTAAAAGGATCAAGTTTGTATCTGATTCTCTTTGTGATAAGTGCTCAGACTCCAGAAACTGTATCCTTAGGGTAGACTGACATTTCCAAATCTTCAAGAACAGTGTCAGTGAAGGATAGGGTGGGGAGACTAGAATGTGGACAACTGAACTCACTTCACGTAATAATTAGGCCTCTTAGCTCCAGTGAAAATAGAAACCATGAGGAGCCAGTAGCTGAATTCAAGGCTTTCCAATATATAAATGGATTGCATATATATATATATATATATATATATATATATATATATATGAATGAACTTTTGGCATGTAATATACATGAGTGTCTAGGTATCAGAATGTATGTGAAAGAGGAGCATGAATGTGTATATAGTCACACAAAGCTCTATACTTCTGCTAATGTATGTATATGTCAAGGGAAGCTTCCACGATAAGAAATGGAATTAAGACATATGTGGTGGAGCACACCTTTAGTCCCATAACTATCAAGGTGGAGACAGGAGAATCTCTATGAATTCAAGATCAGCTTGGTCCATGTAGTGAATTCCAGGACAGCCAGGGCTATACAGAGATACTCTGTCTCATCAAAAAAGAAAGAAGAGGGAGGGAGAGAGGGAGAGAGGAAGGCGAGGGAGGGAGAGAGGAAGGGAGGGAGGGAAGGAAGGAAGGAAAAACAAATGAAAAACACAAAAGGAAAAGGAAATAAGCTCTGGACATGATCCTTCCTACTGTCTCTGCCGTGTATATGCCCTTACTTCTTCTTTGACGGTTAGCCACATTCTTAACATTACTCTAGGTGGTGGAAAGAAATATAAAGGCATGAGGAGATTGAAAAGCATGCCTTTCCTGCCTACAAGGCCAATTTATTTGGCAATCCCTAGCCTGTGTGTGCCTGTTATCATAAGCAGTGAAGAATATGTAACACGGAGGTAGAAAAGAGGATTTTCAAGGACCTGCTTACATATTACATGTTCCCAGGGTCTTGATGTGGGATTTTTCTCTATATGCTGTGATTACCATTAATGAATAAAGAAACTGCTTTTGACCAATTGCAAGGCAGAACTTAGGTAGGCAGGGAAAGTTAGGCTGAATGCTGGGAGAAAGAAGGGCAGAGGCAGAGAGAAGCCATGGAGCCACTGGAGACAGATGCCAGTTGGAATCTTGCCAGTAAGCCACAGCTACGTGGCAATAGACAGATTAATAGAAATGGGTTAAATTAATATATAAGAGTTAGCCAAGAAGAAGCTAGAGCTAATGGGTCAAGCAGTGATATAATTAATACAGTTTCTATGTGATTATTTTTGGGACTGGAGATTGAACACAGAGTCCCACACATAGGCAAGCATTATACCTCTGAGCCATATCATCTGCAGACACTTTAACTTTTTTTTTTTGGTTTTCCAAGACAAGAAGGTGCCTTTATTTAACAGTCCTGACTGTCCTGGAACTCACTCTGTAGACCAGGCTGGCCTCAACCTTACAAAGATCCACCTGCCTCTGCTTCCCAAGTGCTGGGACTGAAGGCGTGTGCCACCACCGCCCAGCTTTTTTTTTTTGTCTTAACAAATTACCAGGGTGATCTCTAACTGGTCCTGTAGCCCTGGCAGCCATAGACCTTGGCACCCTCCTGCCTCAGTCTTCCAAAAAGTATTGAGTATGTTTTCTAAGAGGTCAAAACTTCTTTCAACCTTGATGTAGGAAATACGTCTACTTCTGGGGTGCAGCCCCATATTGTGTGCTTTACTAACCAGACAGAGAGCAGGCTATTTCCTAGAGTGGTATAAAACCCCCAGGGAGCTGGCCACCAAATGAGTTGTCCTGGGTAAGTTTGTATCTTTTCCTTTGAACCACATGTCATCACTTGTTTCACAGACAACTGAATTTTTAAAGGGAATAGGATGGAATGAGAAGAGGAAAAGGTGAATTCTCAGCAGTTTCTTGACAATAATACATTTGTGCCAACATTGAAAAGCCCACGGGGGAAAAAATCCACATGACAACTACCAATGGAATTTTTCTTCATCATGAATAGAAATAGCCAGAAATACCTAAATGGTGGTTCAAAACTCGTCGATTTTCCCCTATGTAAAACAAAGAGAGTGGAATAATGTGGATGTAGCCTTTCTCTGCTGTTGGGTGGCCATATCATTGTGTAGCTTCCCCATCAGAACACCAATCGTTTCTGCTTGAGGTTTGAATGCTCCACTAATCTTGAATAGGAAACGAATGCTGTAGTATGGATTGGAATTTCAATAACAGTTATTCACCTAACTTGCCCTCAATTTGGTACTAGTTATCTTCACAACAATTTAAAGATGCTGTTCACGCTTAACTGAGCCATTTAAACGAGGATCCTATCTTGCTGAAAAATTTGACACCAAATGCACAATGGTCCTAACTTTTCATTAGAATATTTTACGTAGTGCATTTAATGCTTAAAATATTTAAAGTAGATTAAGAATAGAACAAAGAAATGAAGAGCAACTGTGACTATGACAGGATATGAATATTAATGATGCTTTCCCCCATTCCTTTCCCTATCTACTTCAAGCCTCTGTAATTTTTGATTCAAAATCTTCAACTTATATCGAGACACTAAATACTGGCCCTCGGTGCTCTGTGATATGATACATATATAAAGATGCAATTAATCTTTAGTCTAATATCTGTCTGAGGGATAAGGTGCTAAACCTCGTTATTATGGCTCCCCACTGTCTTGGGTATAGAGTCCAATCTCCTTAGCTTGACATATAAGGCTCTGTAATCAGTTTTTTGAAAAGTCATCTCTCATCATTTTACACAAATCCTTTAGTATGGCCACTGGAGTCTCTTCATTGTCCCCTAAAATGCCATGCTCAGGCTTCTCTTTGCATATTTACTCAAACTGTGTTCCTCATTTTCTCACATTTTCCAACTTCTATTTCTTCCTCTAGGCTCAGCACATGTTCTTCAACACTGGGTCAGCCATTCCAAGTCACAAGGTAGTCCTCTTTTCAAATTACAGAAGCCTTGTGATTTATAATCCTGTAAAAAGAATATATACCTCTAGCTGTAAGCCTAAGGACAGTGTGATGGTGCGAAGGAGAAAAGCTCCCATAGGCTCATATATTTGGATGCTTGATCCCTAACTGGTAGAACTATTCTAAGAAGGATTATGAAGTATGACCTGGTGGGAGGTCACTGGGGTTGGGCTTTGAGGTTTCAAAAGCCCATGCTAGCCCCAGACCCCATTGCTCCCTCAGGTTTCTGGGAGCTACTGCTCCAGTGCCATGACTGCCTGGCTGCTGCCTTGTTCCACATCATGATGGTCATGGACTCAACCTCTGAAGCAATAAGCAACCCCCCAATTAAATGTAACTAAGATGAATGGAATACAGGGTGTTTTTGATATGGGTTCCACACTGCTTACTAAATTAGAATAGTGATAGACTACTTGAACCATTTACAGTGTGAGCAAATGGAAAATAAAAAGCTAAAAGCTGTAAGGAACTCTATCATTCTTTCTTTTTTTTCCATTGAAGAAGCACATAGTTTTTAACCTTTAAACTGTACATGGTCTTTGTAAATGTATTTCAGCAGTCCAACTGGAAACATGAGTCAAATAATCTAGACACCCTACATCTTTATCTTGTGATTCCCACACAGTAATGCCAATTGATTCCCAGGGACATTGTGTTGATGGATACTAGGTGAACTTGATATATAGCCTTGCTTTCAATAAAAAGGTTCTAAATCTTAGAAGCTCTAAGGTAGTTCAATTACTAAAGGAAACTAAGGCAACTATGAAAACAGAGATACTTAATGTTCAACAAAAGGTAGGTAAACTGAGTAAGAACTTCAAGCTCCCGGCTCTGAAATTTGCCAGTGACACAAAGTCTACATTTAGAACATCTTCTGTCACTCAATTTTGCCACAACTCCCAGAAAAGAACAAAATGGAAAATATTCACATCTTTAAATTTCCAATAGCAAATTAATGAAATGCTTGTATTTGCCATGAAAAAGCATTTCTTATTCTTAAAATTCATTATTGGAACTCCCCAACTGATGTTTCCTAGATGCCACCTAGCCTTAAATTTTTGTCTGAATTCAGAGAATATTGCTGTCCATTTGTGCTTTCAGGATACAAAACTTTGTATCTATTGGCCCAACTCTGTTTCAAACCAGTTAGTACTGTTTGTTCTTGACACTCACTTTGTATGTGGCTCTAAAAACACCATTTATGTTTCCATGTAGGACTTTCATAGGTGCTTATCATATTTCAAACTTGAGTATTTTCAATAGTGAGCTCATAAGCTCTTTAAAGCCAAAGAATTCTCAACCAAAGGAATCTTGGGTACACAGAGAATACTGGCTAGCACCTAAGTAAACAAAAAGGGCTCAAGTGCTGACTGCCTGTCATTTCTCATCTCTATGAAAAGTGACATAATCATGTCACTCTGAAGCTGATCCTTGTCTCATCCTCAAGACAATTCATTATATAGCATTTGCAACCTATCTTCCACTATCCCACTTGACACCTCAGTTTGTTCCAGCCAGGTAGGACCATGTCCTACAAATGAAATCCCACTTCCTACTCTTTCCGTATCTTCTACATGTCATTTTCTTCTCTGATCATTCCGTTCTCCTATTCTTTTCCTTTTGCAAACATCTTAAGTTGCTTTTCCTTGTCTAAGACTTTCCCTCCATAATCTAGGGCATAAATTACTTGAAGTACCCATTGAATTCACTACTACTCACTCTGGTACTAGATTCTCTTTATAACCAGCTATACTAACATTGCTCTCTATTGGCTTCTTAGAGAGAGTGGACTGAATAGTAGCATCAGATCAAATTGTACTTCTTTGAATAAAAAATGTTTATTAGGTATTGAGGAGTCAATAAATAAAATCTAAAATTCTTTTATTTTTCTGATAAAAGAAAGCATTTCATTGGTGTTCTCTTACAATTTCAGAGTTAGTCCATAATCATCATGGTAGAAGCAGACAGGCATGGTGATGGAGCAGGAGCTGAAAGCTTTATAGCCTCATCCTCAGACAGCAGGCAGAGAAGACTGGACCTGTCAAGGGTTTTGGAAGCTTCAAAGCCCAACCTCAGTGACATACTTCCAACAAGGCCACACCTCCTAATCCCTTTCTAACAGTTCCATTAACTGGAGACCAAGCACTCAAACATAGGAGTCCATGGGAGCCATTTACTTTCAACCACCACAGCAGGTTTAATCCATGAATTGTGTTCTATGCTTGAGCTAACCAGGGAGGAAATTCTAGGAATTGCCCAGCACCTGCCCAGGCCTGTGGGGCCACTATTACCCTTGTGCCCTGTTAACTCCCTAAAGAGAAAATTTGGGAACTCAGCCAGAAAGAGTGTGAGAACAGCATTCTGGTAACCTCTCTCTGAAAAACTCAACAGCTTTGAATTTTCAGGTCTTTTTTCAAAGCTATGGATGGGTTTGTAGGTCATCCCAGCCCCTCTGCCTCAGTCAAAGTACCCTGGGTAGAGATACTTATCCAAGTTATTGGGCTCATAATCCCCAGGCAAGACAATTTTCACTAAGCTATCTTTGTCAAAGGGCACAGATGACCAGGGAGGCTGGGCCAGCCCGAGGCTGGTTTGGTAAATGTCCAAAAGCATGATGCTTTAGGGACCTCCCTGCAGAGGTACCAGCATCTGCACGTTGCTGTGCTCCAAGATTCTCCTATGATTCCTGGTCACTTTTGTCTAAGTAGTTGAGCATAGTCAGCCTTTGGTGCCAAGATCTCATCATCTTTCATGGATTTTGCCTGATTGCATGGGCTCCTCTCACTGGCTTGGCCTAGTTAGATGATGCACTTCTCACTCTTGACCTGGCTGGATGATGCACCAACCCTCTCATTGTCTGGTTGGATGATGCACCCATCTCTATCGCTGCCTGGTTGAATGATGTGCCCATTTCTCTTGTTGCCTAGTTGGATGATGCACCCATCTCTCTCACTGCCTGGTTGAATGATGCACCTATCTCTATAGTTGCCTGGTTGAATAAAGTACCCATATCTATTGTTGCCTGGTTGAATGATGCACCCATCTCTATCATTGTCTGGTTAAATGATGAACCTATCTTTATCATTACCTGGTTGGATGATGCACCCATCTCTATCATTGCCTGGTTGGATGATGCACCCATCTCCATCGTTGCCTGGCTGGATGCAACCATCTCCATCATTGCCTGGTTGGATGATGCACCCATCTCTATCATTGTCTGGTTGAATGATGCACCCATCTCTATCATTGCCTGGTGGGATGATGCACCCATCTCTATCGTTGGCTGGTTGGATGATGTAGCCATCTCTATCATTACCTGATTAAATGATGCACCCATCTCTATCATTACCTGGTTGAATGATGCACCCATCCATATCATTGCCTGTTGTTTGGATGATGCACGCATCTCTCTTGTTGCCTGGTTGAATGATGCACCCATCTCTACCATTGCCTGGTTGGATGATGCACCCATCTCTATCATTGCCTGGTTGGATGATGCACCCATCTCTATCATTGCCTGGTTGGATGATGCACCCATCTCTATCATTGCCAGGTTGAATGATCTACCTATCTCTCTCATTACCTGTTTGAATGATTCACCCATTTCTCTCGTTGCCTGGTTGAATGATGCACCTACCTCTATTATTGCTTGGCTGAATGATGCACCCATCTCTATCATTGCCTGGTCGGATGATGCACCCATCTCTCTCATTGACTGGTTGGATGATGCATCCATCTCTATCATTGTCAGGTTGAATAATATAACCATCTCTCTTATTATCTGGTTGAATGATGTACTCATCTCTATCATTGCCTTGTTGAATGATGCATCCATCTGTATTATTGTTTGGTTGAATAATATACCCATCTCTATCATTGCCTGGTTGGATGATGTAACAATCTCTATCATTGCCTGGTTGGATGATACATCCATCTCTCTTGTTGCCTGGTTGGATGATACATCCATCTCTCTTGTTGCCTGGTTGGATGATGCACCCATCTCTCTCATTGCCTGGCTGGATGATGCACCCATCTCTCTCATTGCCTGGCTGGATGATGCACCCATCTCTCTTGTTGCCTGGTTGGATGGTTCTCTTCTCACTGGCTTGACCTGGCTGGATGCTGCCAAAGGTGAACACTGATGGGTTCCCTGTTGTGTCTGCAGTTGGTCTTGCTGGCTTATAAACCACATCTCTACCACCATGACTGTAAGCTGGAGCCTTGAAGCCAGTTCCTGTATTTCCTGCTCTGTTGGGAACATGTTGCTGTTGAAGGCCTCTTGCAATACCCTGATTTGTTCCAGACTGATTATGGTGCAGTACTGATGATCTTGCTGGGACTGTTCTGACATTGAATCTCTCCTCTGAGCTGAAGATTCTGCCCAAGACTTTGTCCGAAGCAATACAGAGCTTGGAAATTTAAACACAACCATCTTCTCAAACCTTCTCTAATCTCGGAAGGGTCATATTTTCCAGTGCAAGCTCTGAAGAACTCGTTCTGACTTGCTTTGGTCCTTAGGAGGCAGGTCAGAAAACGTAAACTCTAGATTTGTTGAAACTGTGGAAGAACCAAGAACGGTAGTTACATGAGCAGAAGAAAGTTACAGTCCTGTGTGGTTCTATAATTACTATCCTGGGGATGCTGAGGCAAGAAACATAAGATCAAGGCCCAATTGAGCTACAGAGTGAGGTAGCCTGGGCTCTTATGTTGTCAAAAATCCAAAACTTTTAACAAAGCATTAAAGGCCCTCCAACAATGCAGTCTAGTCAACCTTACCAGTTTCGTCTTTTCCTTAGTCTGATCAGGATGGCCTAATATGCTGCCAATGGTTGGGTGACTTAAAAAAATTAGTTCAAGAGTATATTAGCAACACAATGAGAACTAGACTCCTGGCTTGTAGACAGCTTCCTTCTCACTGTGTCCAAAGAGAAAATGAGCTCCCTGAATTCTCTGTCTATAAGGTTTCTAATCCTATCATGGGGCTCTCATATTTATGATCTGCCCAAACTATCCCCTAAAGGTTTTTCCACCAAATAGTATCATTTAGGAGATACAGACTCAATATATGAATTGGGAAGGAGGATAATATTTGATTATCTGATATGCCTCTGTTGAGTGAATAAATAGAAAGTATTGGATGAAAAATATATTTTGAGTTTTCATTTTTTTTTTTTTTTTACCTACAACATGAATCAGCAAGATGACTCAGGATGAAAAAAAAAGCTTGGCTACCTGACCCACAGACAGGTTGTCCTCTGATCTCAACAAATGCATTGTGGCACATGTGCCACACATTAGGTCCATGCATGCATGCTGCGCATACACACAAAATCACAGTACATTAAAATGAGGTTAAAAGTCAGCCACTCTGGAGGCAGAGGCGGGTGGATCTATGTGAGTTTGAGGCCAAGCTAGTCTTCATAGAAATTTCCAGGCCAGCTTAAGCTAAATAAAATAAAATGAAGATAAAAGTACTAGAATTTCTGTGATTTCATAGGATTACTCTAAAGAATAATTTGCCACAGATGTAAATACTTAAAAACTGGGCACTGGGCTGATGACTTCTTTATCTAGAATGTCTTCTCCCCAGTCATGTGTACCCATAGCTTATAACCAATTCTACATAGCCCCACAAAAACTGTTAACCTTGTCTTCCACAAGCTTTCTTAATCTACTGAGTAAGAATTCTAGTATCCTCCCAATATAATGAGTTCATACCTCTAGTATAGATAGCACTTACCACAGGTTTCCTTTATTCTACTAACATGAGACATTTAAAATCCAAAGCAATGAACAAATATGTTATATCAAATCTCATGGATTGAGAGTGTCCAAGACATTGCATTGCCTGGAGTGGTCATTCATGTAGTAGACCATATTTGGCTAAGAGTCTGCATACCATGCCTTTAGGTCTATTGGTCTTATCCATGTACTGGTGCTATTTTGAAAGACTCATTAATATACTGTTACCTCAATTTATTTACCAAGAATATGAAAAGTAATTCTTGAATATAAATTTCTTTCTAGTAAAATATGTGCATTATGGTGCTTGATAAACAGCTCAGCAGTCAAGAACTTGTGTTGCAAAGAACCTGGGTTTGGGTTTCAGTATGCCACACAGTGGTTTACAGTCACTCTTAACTACAACTCCAGGGTATACAGTGTCCTTTTCTGGACTTGAACTAGGCATTCATGCAAATGCACATATACATATATTTTTATTTTATATGCATGAGTTTTTTGTTTATTGAGGCAGTTTCTCTGTGTATCTTTGGCTGTCCTGGAACTCACTTGGTAGACCAGGCTGGCCTTGAACTCACTAAGATCCACTTACCTCTGCCTCCCAAATGTTGGTATTAAAGGCATGTGCCACCATTATCAACCTAAATGAATTTTTTAACTAAAATACACACACACACACGTGTGTACATTGCACCAACTTCACGGGATTTGAATAAAAATCTTGTGTCTATTAGTTACTAGTTGTGCTACCTTGGACAAGTCCTTTAACTTCTTTGCATCTCAGTTTCTTCCCATGAAAAGATGAAAAACTTGCCAAGTGGTGGTGGCACAAGCCTTTAATCCCAGCATTCAGGAAGCAGAGGTGGGATTATCTCTGTGAGCTCAAGAACAGCCAGTTCTACAAATAAATTTCCCAGACAGCCAGGGCTACACAGAGAAACCTTGTATTGGAAAAAAAAACCTTAAAAAAGAAGAAAAATTTCTTTAAGAACTAAAACCGTGTATTACGAGACATGTAAGGACTCAGTAAAATTAACTGGGTGCTGATTTCTTCTGTCATTCCTTATTCTAAACATGGGCAAGAATAAACTCTCCCAGCCAGTCTCCATTGCCTCTTGTGGGGCATATTCCTATGTATGCCATTGGCTACTTCCTTGCCTGTTTTCTTCTCTATAGCCTTTTGTATTCTGCTGTAATGCCTATCTGTATCCCTTTGTTTTATATCGTCTTTGCATTTCTATAATCACTTGCAATAGCCTGGAGCCATGAAAGCCCCAGACCCTGCTAGATTACTACTTGGAGGGGTAATAAAGTAAGACTTTCTCCTATACTATTGAAGTTTTAGAAGGAAGGAGGATGTTTCTAGACTCTCCAAGTGAAACAGGGAATCATGGCTTTTTATGGTCATTAGTGTCTTTAGTGCAATTAAGACAGCATGATATTTCAAATGATGGCTTACATAGACTTTAATCAGTGACATGGTAACATCATTACCATAGACACCATTGTTTTCTACAGGAAAAAAATGAATCCCATATTCTAACTGACTAACTCAAAAATAAAACTTGGAACATAAGCCACACAGGAATTCAAATTTTCTGTACTGCCTTTATTCTTTTAGGAGGTTTCTTTTTTAAATTGTGTGTAGGTATGTGTGTGTGCATGTGGGTATGTACACATGAGTGCAGGTTCTTGCAGAGGCCAAAGATACCAGAGCCCCTGGAGCAAGAGTTAGACAATTATGAGTTGCCCTCTAGGTTCCGGGAATTGAACTTGAGTCCTTTGGAAGAACAGGAAGTGCTCTTAAACACTGAACCATCTTTCAACACCTTCGGTTTTCTTTATATCTTATCAAAGATCAAAACCAGAGCTAGGCATTCTCAATTGCTGACTACTTACAAAAACTGGGTACCTAATGCAGTCGCAGGTCACCTACCCACAGCATGTTCTTTCAACCATTCGGAATACCCATTATCAGGATCACTTTCCCTCAGCTCTCATGGGCCTTTCACAACCTCCCAAGGTCACCTCAGGCTTCAGCCTTTTCTCAGTCTTAAACTAACCCCCAACCCCTTGTTCACATATAGTTACATAGTTAGACACCCTTCATTGTCTTCAAGAATCCACATTTACACCTTTCCCAGAGCTCCTATCCATATCACAATGCCATTCCCCAGTGACTTGTTGAGCTGTTTTGTCCACTCAAAGACAGGGACTTTTGTATTGCCAGTGTATAGGACAGGACTAGACACTAAGTAGATCGTCAGAGAGGTAGTCTGAGAAAATCACTGTGGTAAAAAACAGAAACAAGAAATGTAATAGTAAACACAAAGGAATTAGCCCTCATAAGAATGAGAAGGGCCAGGCAGTGGTGGGGCATGCCTTTAATCCAGCACTTGGGAGGCAGAAGCAGGTGGATCTCTGTGAGCACGAGGCAAGCCTGGTCTAAAAGTGAGTTCCAGGACAGTCAGGGCAACACAGAGAAACCCTGTCTTGAGAAACAAAGAAAGAGTGACTGGAGAAATTGAATACGGCTGTGCTCCAAAGCAAGGAGTGGAAGCACAGGTAGTATGTGGCTTAACTGCTCAAATGGCTTCCATATATTCTGACTGGCCAAGTGCTCAGTGTAAGAGGATGTGCTCATAAGTTAAAAAATCTGTTTTATGATGAGAGAACTATCAAAGAAGCAAGAGATAAACTTATTCTCACTTATTTTTCAAAGGTAAAAAATAGGAGCAAGGATTTGCCATTTATCATTCAAAACAAGTATCTGAGTGCTCTCCGGCATCCAACAGCTTCCTTCCTGACCTACAAGCCAACCAAGATAGGAAAACCATTAAGTTCAAAGGGCACTCCAGATTCTTGTTTGTACTTTATACCTGTTTTTTTAATGACCATCTCTATATCAGCATCAATAGACAACCATGGTTACAGAATCTAAGAAAGACAACATTTCTCTAAGATGTAAAGAGCACCTCAGAACCATCCATCTCAAATGCATGTATCAGTCCAACTACACCATGATATTTCCAACAAGTTTCAATCCTATGCTGTAAAATAATTATATTCATGCTATATTCCATTTCTTACAAGTATTGACAAATACACCCTTTATGCTGGTAACATTCTATAATTATGCACATATTGGTATATTTTAGAGGGCATGGATATAATTGCCAATAAATGGCTCTGGTGTTGGTTGTTTGAACATAAATGGTTAGATTATCAGAAGTCAAACTTCTATTTGGGGCATTGATAGATATTTCCAAAAGCAAAAGTAATCCCGTCCATTGTCTTTTGTTTTGTATCGCTTTTACAAAAGAAGTACTTGAACCAGGTGATGGGAATATCTAGTCAAAGTTGTCAATGAGTGGTTTGAAGCAATCAGTTAATGGCTGTATCAGTTGTGGCTCCATTCCATTTCACTAATAGTGAATGGTGGAGCAAAAATAGCACTAGACTAGGAGTCAAATGATTTTTATCTTTTAATGTTAGGTCTGCCACTGACCAGCTGCCCTATTCTGGGCATTATCACTCTCCCAACAATAGTATCAGTCCTGTGTGTAAAATGAGCAAACAAAAATAGGCCAGTGCTCCTTTGGAGCCCTGTGTTAACAATTTTATATATTCTGGGTATGATATCATTTGCCAGAAAAAGCTCCAATGCTTGAAAAAATGCTCTCCAATTCCTGAAATTGAACTATTGATGGTTACTTCATGCTTAATCCATGGTCCTCCAATTTGCAAAGACATAATGATATACCAACTTCAGTACATGTACTGTTTCTGTAAATTGGCTATCAAACAAGAACAGAATTCATTCTGAGTCTGAAACAAAACAATGAATAGGACAGTCCACCTTATAAAATTCTCATGTTATTAAAAGATAGTTTGTTAATGTACTGCTGAAGAATTTCCAGTGCCAATTCAATTTGTATCTGGACACACTGTAATTATAAATAAGCTACACTATGACAAGTAATATCATAACAAATCAGGGTGAGAGAGTATTGTAGGGATTCTAGAAGAAAACCCATATGTGACAATGTGTCAGGTGAATCAATGTTCTGATTCTAAAAACAAATTCAAGTTCTCTAGGCAGGAACTTTTTTTTTGAGGAGAATAACAATGTGTTATGTATGCTATGTTGGCTTGGTGGGCATGTCTCCTGAGAACATCATGTCCCCTTTGACCTACCTCTGCACCCACAAAGTCATGTGCTGATATGTTATTTCATTTCCTGAGTAAGCTTGCAACCAAGAGATGTGTCCTATGCAAAAGCCATACTTCTGGAAACAGTTCTTACAAACTGAGAACCCAGGTCTGGTAAGATCAGTAGTGTCTGAGTTTGATGAGGCTGGGCATACTGAGAAAATTGATTTTGTATCTGAGAAACCTAAGTCCAAACCCAGAGTCTGAAATGATCGCACCAATAAGGATCTTCCTGAAATGACCATTACCTGAGGAACTCCTCTCTTGTACCATCCCTCACAAAAACTGCAATATAGCGGAGCTACATAGGTTCTTGGAGTTCAGCACCAGTGACATGTGGACGTTTTCCAATTCTGACACATTAACCCTAACATCCTTGTTCCACTTAAGGCCCAATAGTTTACCTAACTAACCTGTTCATTGATTCAACATCAATGATTAATTGGTAAGTACCCTTTTTGTAAAAGGCAATAGCTATAGGGGAAACATTATGAAAACAAAGAGCCTTCATTATCAATAATCAACAAATGAACTACTGAAAAGAAAATGCAAAGTCCTTTTTCCTAAGGACTTATTTCAAACTCCCAAGAACATTACTTATGATGTTGCATGCTATTGCTGATCCCTGCATACCTACCTGACATTCTCTAGCCACCCTCTCAACTGCTCTACTACTCCATGCTAATATTTAGCAGTGACCTGTGTGCACACTGTAATGGATTAAGCAAAAATGCTGTGGATTCCCGAGTGGCTGCAGCAGCAGAAAAGCTGCACGTGAGGCTGAATATTTACTTAGTGGGTTATGGAAGGGAAGGGAGAAGGGAGAAGAAGAGGGAGAGTAAGAGAGAGAG
>JAQHUG010000329.1:1390353-1459788 GCA_028555095.1 Dicrostonyx torquatus | reverse complement strand
ATATCAGACCATAGATATCTTGTGGCTTGGCTGGTGTTCTTATCTAGGGCTTGAGGGAAGAGGGTGGTGGTGTCTTTCAGCCTGGGGGTATTGCTAGTCTTAAGCCTTGCTAAATTATGGCGTTATTGCTGCTAAAGCTGCTGAACTGGTGTGGCGGTCTTCCAAGGTGAGCTGAAATATACCTTGGTAAGGAAACAGCATTTCTTATACAACTTAAAGTCTATTGGAAATTTCCCACATAAGTGTGACTTTCAAACATTTATAGACCTCAGGCAATGTTACACTTTCTGGGGAGAATTGAGAGCTTTTCTTTTCTTGTGCTTTCTCCAGTTTTTCAGCAAATATCCCTTTCTCCTTTCAGTGATAGCATTGTGTTTCAGCTTGTATTTTGAGAGAAAGAAAGAGGGGGGATGGATCAGCTGTTCAGAGCATTTGCCACTCTTCAGGAGGTCTGGGCTTTGTGTCTCAGCTCCCACGGGGGGCCATCATCAGCTGTAAGTCCTGCTCCAGGAGATCTGTCTGTCTTCAGGTCTGTAAGGGCACTACATACATATGGGGTGCTGACAAAACACTCTCACACAGAAAATAAACAATTTTTGAAAGACAATAAAACAGGAGAGAAAAAAATCAATTTAAAATAGCGAGAGAGTTATTGTTTTATGTGGCCCCAGGGAGCCACTATTATCTGGCCTATGGCAAACTGTCCATCTCCTTTTTTTGAATAAATATCTTTTTCCTTCCACCTCACTATTCTCTCTCCTTTCTATTCTTTCTCCTCCATCTTCTCTCTTGCTTGTCTCTGTTGTTGTTTTCCAGTGTCCTTAAATACTCTGCAACTTGGCTTTTGTTAAAATTACTGAATTGACTTTTGGTGCTATTTGTAATTTTTGACATATAATGACTTTAGTTATAGGTACTTAATTCCATACTATTATAGATACAGTTTCATGTTATAATTTAAAGTCACAGATACATGTTTTGGCTATAATGTAGATTATTTATTATTTGCCTGTTATTTCATTTTTATTACCCTAAGTATACACTGTATTGAAAGTAAAATAACATGAGTGATGGACATAAACCCTGGGTAGTCTCATGTCTCATTGCCTTAGTAGAAATTTTTTATAAAAAGCAGTAAAAACTTTTATAATTTGAAAGTCTTTCAGAGGTCAGGTATAGGTATACATGTCTTTAATTCTAGCCCTTGAAAGGCAGAGGTAGGAGGATCTCTGTGATTCAAGGCCAATCTAGTCTACTTAATGAGTTCTAGGACAGTCAGGGCTATGTAGAGAGAGAGAGAGAGACCTTGTCTCAAGAAACAAAGAACAAAAGAGCCTTTCAGAATCACAGCATCTTGGATTAGATACCAAAAGGTTTTCAAGAGACTAAGTTATTTCCTTTCACTTAGTCCAAACAAAAACAGAAATCCCTCCTGACTGTATCTGGGATGTCAGTTACCTGTTTCAGATAGATCTCCCGTGGAAAAAGGGCATGTGTTTTCCTTACTTAACATGGATCTGAAAACCAAAAGGACAACTCCATTTACATCCTTTTATGCCTCTAAGTATTCTGTCTTTGTTGTGATTTTTCAAGAGTGAAAAGCATAAACAGAAAAATTTATTATTGGAAATTAGCAAAATTGGCTATTAAGTACTGCATTGTACTTTGGGGGCACACATTCAATTCCCTAGAGCAGTGAATCTCAACCTGGTAGATATCCTGGCTATCAGACATTTACACTACAACTCTTTACAGTAGCAAAATTACCAAAATGCTTACACCTCCACCTCATGGAAAACTGGATGGATATGGACCCTCTTAGGCCTCAGAGCTACCTTTTCAGTTGTGAACTAAAAGCTGACAAAGATCATCACTTTAAAGTGGATAATGATGAGAATAAGCACCAGTTATCAGTAAGAATGGCTAGTTTAGGGGTGGGGGCAAACGACATTACACATCGTAGATGCAGAAGGGATGAACTATGAAGGCAGTCCAATTAAAGTAACACAGGCAACTTTGAAAATGTCAGTACAACCAGTAATTTCTTTGGGGCCTTTGAGATGACACCAGTTGTGGTCTTAAGGCTGAAGTGTGGTTCAGGGCCTGTGTACATTAGTGGACTGCATCTAGTAGTTGTAGAGGAAGATGCAGGGTCAGAAGTTGAAGATCAGGAGGATGTGAAACTCTTAAGTATATCTGAAAAGAGGAGGTAGTACAAGGATCCACAGAAAAAAATAAAACTTGATAAAGATGATGAGGATGACAACAAAGATGATGAGAATGATGAGGCTGATAAAGATGATGATGATGATTTTGATGATGAGGAAGCCGAAGAAAAAAAGTTCCAGTGAAGAAATCTGTATGAGATACTCCATCCAAAAATGCACAAAAATAAACCAAAATGGAAAAAAGTTAATACCATCAACACCAAGATCAAAGGGTCAACAGTCCTTCAGAAAACAGGAAAAAAAACTCCTAAAAATGCCAAAAGGACCTAGTTCTGCAGAAGACATTAAGGCAAAAATATAAGCAAGTATAGAAAAAGGTAGTTCTCATCCCAAAGTGGAAGCCAAGTTCATTAATTATGTGAAGATTTGCTCCCAGATGACTGACCGGGAGGCTATTCAAGATCTCTGGCAGTGGAGGAAGTCTCTTTAAGAAAATGGTTTAAACAGTTTGGCATATTCTGTCTTACTTAATTTCTGTAACAGCTGATATGTATGGCTGTCCTTTTTATAATACAAAGTGAGACCTTTCCCTACTGTATTTGGTAAATGTTGTCCAGGTTCCATTGCCAAAAATGTGTTGTCTAAAATTCCTGTTTAGTTTTCAAGGATGGAACTCCACCCTTTACTTGGTTCTCAGTATGTGTGGAATGTTATTATAGGACATAGTAATAGTGGTGGCGGTCAGATGTGGAAATGGTAGGGAGACAAAAAGATACATGTGAAATAAATACGGTATCTTAATAAAGCAAAAATGATGGCACAATCACAAACATAAATACAGCCCTACTGCTGGCCATAAAAAGATAGACATCAGAATAATTCACTGGACCCTCACTGAATACTTTTTATCTTCCAGGAACTTCCTAAGCACTGGGAAAATAACCAAGGACATGACACCTCCCTTTTCCTTGTGGAGCTTACATTTCAGTGGGAATAAAAATGCAGTTAGTCATTTCTAAAGCATATCTGATTGAAAGTAGTAAGTACCACGAAAATAACAGAGCAGGGAAATTATCTCAATACTTTGAAAAGTTCAGGGAGAAATACATTTTTCTCTGTACTATGATGATTTCAAGCCTTAAACACTCCTTGAATTCCAATTTGTAAGCCTTCTGATTCTGCAATTTGTCTAAAAACTGATGTTCTTAGCATTGGCAATGGTTGCTGCAACCCTTACAACCATTACTGCTAAGGCCAGCAGCATGGCTATTTATGGGGGAGGTGTCGGGGACCGTCGCCCCAACATAGAAACTGGTGCTTTGCCCTAAGTGTGTTCTCGGAGGCGTGAGGAAGAAACAGGCTTTCACACCATCATCATTCAAAGGCAGCTCAGGACTTCTTCGTCCTTTACAGCATGACCTTGCATTTTTTTTCTTCCCCAAGCTCTGTCCAAACCTGAATTGCTCCTCCACCCTCAGGAATTCTCTATTCACATTCCTTTTCCAGGGACACCACACCTCTCATCCATACACTTGCATATCTCACCAGCTTTGGAGCCAGCAACTCCTTCCTGGGCAATCTACAAGTAAAAAGGAAGGCCAGAGCCAAGCCTTTCACCTTTTCTAAGTTGCTAGCTTTCCAGCTACCAAGCTGTATTCAAGCCATGGCCGTGCCAGGCTGGCGGATGTCAGAACCCACAGGGAGGTCACTGGAAAGAGACAGACAGTAGGAAACAAAGGGAAGACAGGGCCTAGAGTATAATTAACATTTCCCTCCAATTTGATTTTGGCTTTAAAATACACATCATTGGGCTGCTGTATAGGGAAGGCATCCTTTACAGCAAAATCCTTTGGGCCCTGTGGTACCTAAAATGGGATGGCCCTAGTTCATACTGGTATCTACACAGAGATAAATATTTATGCACAAATTCAAGATGTACCATTCTTCTGTACTTCTAGTTCTTATCACTACAGGTGTCTTCCATTTCCTCGCTTATCTCCAACTATCTGAGCCTCCCTGGCAGTAGCAATTATGTTTCTTTGAAACTCTCACTTCCTAAGAAGTAATGCAAATCTGCCTTTAAAGCAGATGCCAAAGTGCTCGAACATTTTTTTTTGTGGTATTTCTGGAAAATGAAATAGTGCAGTTGTATGTTTTAATGAAGGAATGTGTGGCACTGTTATTATAGGCTTAGCTCTATGCCTCAAATCTTCAAAAAGACATCAACAGACTGCTAAATCCTCAGCGACAAAGGAGATGTGTGTTTTGAGCAGACTACAGTCAAATTGTCATGCTGATTGTTTTTACATAAATATTCTGATGTTAAAGTCAGATTTTCATATCTTCAGGGGAAAAAGAAAGAGAGGCATTTGTTGCAGGGGGAAAAACAAAGAGGATCTGGATACCTGAGAACAGTTTTTGCTTTTAAAATCACGGTGTGGTTTTTAAAACAGACAAATAATGTTTCTAAATTACCTCATAATATGCATCTGAACATTTCTCTACATAGTTTTTTGTGTTCTTATTAAGTTTTATTTATTCAAAATGGAAAGCAAGGTCCCATTTCCATGTCAATCTCTTTAAAATGGTGGTGGTTTTTAAAATTCAGATCCTCATTTGCACTTCAGTGGCTTGGGGCTGAGCCCTCAGGGGTCGAATTAGCATGAAAGTGTTAAGAAGTATTTTGTAATTATTCATTTCCTCCAGCATTTCTTTACCTTCCCTACATTCATTTAGAAACACATTTAACACAAAGACTGAACATTCATTTCAGAAAATGGAAAGCCTACTACTTAGCAGAGAAAAGAAAAACTACACCACCTTATATAAATATTATTAATATTTCAGTGTACAGACACAGAGGGCTATAGATAAATAATATATGGGCTTGTAACAAAAATGGAATTGTCCTATTTTGTAAACTATTTCTTCACTCAGGACTATAGGGAATATTCTTGTATCTTATTAAATGTGGGTCTATATTATTGCTTTCTTATAGTCACACAATGCATTTCATAGAGTGGCTATCACATAGATGTAAATACTTCCTTATCACCTCATATTTATATTGTTTGGGGTTTTCTTGAGTAAATCATCCTGTGAGCATGCTCACAGCTGAATCATTGTTAATGATCATTTGCTTTTTGCAAAGATGATGCTGAAAGCAAAAGGCCAAAAGGAGGGAAAATATTTAAGAATTTTTGTATATGCTATCATAAGTGGATACTAGATGTATAGAAAAGAATAATCAGGCCACAATCCACAACCCTTGAGAAGCTAGGTAACAAGGATGACCATAAGAGAGACATACTCCTTGGGAAAGGGGAAATAGACAACATCCCCTGAGAAAATTGGGAGTGGGCAGGAGGGGTGAAAATGAGCAGGAAAAGAGAACATAAGGGGATGGGATCACAGAGTTTGGGGAAGGAAAGAGAGAAAGAGCAAGGAAAGAGATATCTTGATAGCGAGAGCCATTATGGGTTAGGGAGAAATCTGGTGGTAGGAAAACTCCCAGGAATCCATAAGTATGACCCCAGCTAAAACTACTAGCAATAGTGGAGAGGGTGCCTGAACTGGCTTTTCTGTTATCAGATTAGTGACTACCACAATTGTCATCATAGAACTGTCATCCAGTAACTAATGGAAGCAGATGCAGAGATCCACAGCTAAGCACTGGGTCAAGTTCCTAGAGTCCAGTCAAAGAAAGGGAAGGGATATCACATGAGCAAAGGGGTCTCTTTAAGAATCAATGAATAGAGCCGGTAGTGGTGGTGCACACCTTTAATCCCAGCACTGGGGAGGTAGAGGTAGGCAGATTTCTGTGAGTCTGAGGCCAGCTTGGTCTACAAGAACTAGTTCCAGGACAGGCTCCAAAGCTACAGAGAAACCTTGCCTCGAAAACAAAACAAAACAGAAGATAGGGACTTTCAATTGCCTAAAGCTCAGCTGACTACTCCAAGGATCTGCCTTTCTCTGCCTTTCCTCACTTTGGGATTACTTGCACACCTGGAACACTTTTTATTTTAAGGTCAAGGAAGGACAATTTGGCAAGTGGTAAATCTTGTAGGCAGCTGCCCAGACGAAGAGATAAGAAGAAAGCCACAGCCTTAGAGAGGAAAGAGCAGGTGAAGTTTCAAAGAATGAATAAGGAAGTTTCAAAGAATGAATAAGGAAGCTCAGTTGTTAAGACAAGCACGTTTAGAAGAGAGATAGAACAAAAGGAAAGGAATTTGTCGGCTGCGGTAGCCATCTTTCAGTAACTCGCTAACATGACAAACACAAAGAAAGGGAAAGAGGAGGGGCACTCGCTATATGTTCTCCAGGCCCTTTAGGAAACATGGAGTTCTTCCTTTGGCCACGTACATGCGAATCTACAAGAAGGGTGATATTGTAGACATCAAGGGAATGGGCACTGTTCAAAAAGGAATGCCCCATAAATGTTACCATGGCAAAACCGGAAGAGTCTACAATGTCACCCAGCATGCTGTGGCCATCATTGTAAACAAGCAAGTTAAGGGCAAGATTCTTGCCAAGAGAATTAATGTGCGGATGGAACACTCCAAGAGCAGAGACAGCTTCCTGAAGCGAGTGAAGGAGAACNGAAGGAGAACGACCAGAAGAAAAAGGAAGCCAAAGAGAAGGGCACCTGGGTTCAGCTGAAGCGCCAGCCTGCTCCACCGAGAGAAGCACACTTTGTGAGGACTAACGGGAAGGAGCCTGAGCTGCTGGAGCCCATTCCGTATGAATTCATGGCCTGATGTACAAAAAGAAATAAAAGACCTGGACTGTAAAGGGTTTTTCTTAAAAAAAAAATAAAGGAAAGGAATTTAGATAGGGTCTCTCTACTTAGCCGTGGCTATCATGGAATTCACTATATGGACCAGGGTGGCCTCACACAGATGTGCCTGTTACCCTCCAGGAAAGGCGCTCATTGGGAAGGGAATAACAAACCAGAGCGCCTTCTACCATCCCCAGCTGGTAAATCAACAATAACTTGGAACTGTTGCCTTCAGGCCTTCTCTTTCTCTGCCTCACCCATCCTCAGCATGCCCTCTCTGAAGAGGTAACCTACCAATCATTGGTTTGGAAGGGGTGGGGCAGAGGGTAATTTATGCAGGTTTTTTTTTTTGCTTTTTTTTTTGGTTTTGTTGTTTTGTTTAAAATCTGATCTGGGTCATCACATTCTCTGAGTTTTACGTGGATCCTGGGGATTGGAATCAGGTTCTCATGACCACACAGCAAGCACTTATAGCAACAGAACAGTCTCCTATGGTAACTTAAGTTATGTTTTGTTTAAATTACTGTGCTTAAGAAATCTATACAACAAAAATGCCTCAAACCTGTAAGTCCCACTTCTATTTACCCAAGGACCAGTAACTTCCTGGAATGCTGAGAGGCTGCTGTTCATATAAGATAACAAGCCAAGCACTTTTGCTTCCATAAACAAGTGTGGTTGCCCCAACTGCAGGATGTGCTTGATCAAATGTAGACTGGAGGTTATTTAGGCAGGAAGTACAATGGAATCTTTGCTTGCTCCAACTGGACAAAGGCGGGAAGTATGTAGCCTTGTGGGTTTTGTCTTCATAAGCACCTGACTTACGTATTTTGGGGCCAATATTCTGGTAATCCTGGGTATGGATGTGCTTCAAATTTGACTCAGAAATTGTGGTAGTGGTCTTATTCTCCTGTAGTTGGGATTAATATTCCCCAGTGCCAAAATGATGTCTTAAATACCTACTATGCATTAAGCATGTTGTTAGGCTCCTAAGGTTACAAAACTTAGTAAAGTTATTATCACAAAATTTTACTGTTTTGTGGACTTTTGGGGAATGAACAAAAGTGTCTTTACCATTGATCAGGCTCCAATGACAGACCAAAGTATGATTCCACCAAAGTCCAACTTGAGGGACCAGTGAGCTCATTGGACTTATTTCCAGAGCACAAGTGAGGGGTTATTTATGGGAATACAAGTGACATAGAAGCAGCTGTATGATGCCCCGAAAAATCTCACTTCAGCATGGATGGTAGCTTTGCCAAAGCTGCATAGATGGAATTTTTCCCTCAGTGAACTGTTCACACACCCTACATACTCTAACCTTTCCTGAAACTACATGAAAAAAGGGAAGAATTACATACAACTTAGCAGAGGAGTACAGAAGGGAATGGATGAGCTCTCAGGTGACACTATGATGGCCATCCCCAACCCTTCCTCCAAAGAAGGAATGTCAACAGGCACTATTTCAAGGATGGCTCATGACTAGTCACAGCTGCTTAGATGCAGATGGTCATATGTGTTATGGTTGGAATGTTCTACAATTACCTCCAAGCGCTACAAACTAGTGTATTATTCAGACATGTTCTCAAATGATTAGGACCTGAGACATGCTCCTGGAAGACCCATAATGAAGTATAAATTGGGACTGGAGAGACAGCTAAGCAGTTAAGAGTACTTCTTGCTCTTTCATATTTGATTCCAATAGCCCATATGGTAGCTCACAACCATCTGTAACTCTAGTTCTGGGGAATCCTAGACAATCTTCTTGCCTCCATTGGCACCAGGCATGCATACGGCACACATACATATGTGCAGGTAAAACACCCAGACACATAAACTAAACAGTTTTGTTTTTAAGAGTATAAAGTCTATGAGGGATGCACCGGGGGAGTGCTTCCCCAGTCCATTTCAGCACACACAGATAGTTTTACTTTCCGTAATCTGACAGAATCCCATATTTCAAAATTCTAAGTCTTTCAGTACAAATTAATTAAAAAGTTCCTGGGAGAAAAGCAAAGAAACGCCACCAAATTAGACCTGCCAGAAAAGAAGGATTAAGAACGCCTGGCTAGACCAGGAAATGCACCTGCCTACCTTGCAGAGGAAACCAAATGAGCTTCCAAATTGCAGGATCTGTTGCGGAGGAAAGAGTAAATGGCAGGGCTTCTACAGGAAAGCTGCCTTCTCATTTATTTGCTTATTTGTTTATTTTTAGCTCCAATCTTTTCCTCACTATGTTCGTACCATTTCAGTACACAGAGAAAGGAAACTGTCTAGGACCAAGAAGAGTGTTTCTAAACCTAAGTTTGTTCTTTCTCCCTACCACTCTTAAGGATGGGCAAGAGCAATAATACCAGTGCCAAAGTTTCCCTGCACATTATGTCATTATGTCTTCCATATTGTCTATAACATCAAATATCCATATACAGATTGTGAATATTAAATTCGGATAGGTTAGGATACCATATTGTGTGAAATGGAACTTCAGGATTTTCTTTTTTCAGGGACACATACTATTTGAGTTCTATTGTTTTAGAATAATTCCTAGTGCAAGAAACAGCCTACAGACAATTTGTATGAAAATAAATCTTTCAAGAATCTTAACTATTTTGGACAAACAGAATGGGGCTGTTAGCATTTTCTCTTTGGAGTTATTATCTTTGTCATTTATTTTATTTGGTGTGTGTGTGGTATATGTGTGGTGGTGGTTGTTGTTGTTGTTGTTGTTGTTGTTGGTGGTGGTGGTGGTGGTGGTGTGTGTGTGTGTGTGTGTGTGTGTCGTGTGCATGAATGTTTGTGCATCACATGCATGTCTGGTGCCTGAAGGGGTCAGAAGCCAGGGCTGGATTTCCCTGGAACTAGAGTTTTAGATGGTTATGAAATACCAAGTGAATGCTAGGAGTTGAGCCCAGGTCCTCTGCAAGAACAACTAGTGTTTTTAACCACTGAGCCATCTCTCTAGTCCCTGTAGTTATTGACAGCATATTACTACAAAATCAGGTGACATTTTATAAAACATTCACAAATTTGTATTCCAAGTCTACTGATAGTTCCAGGAAGGCATTTTGCATACCTGATATAGACTATGTATGTATACACACTGAAATAGAAAATTGAAACATTAATATTATACTAATTGAAATATTTTTTGCATATTTTTCAGAATACATATGACTCCCTTGGGGGCCTAAATAATCCAAAATTTCCTCAACTTTTGAAGTGCATGGAGGTAGAGACAATAATAGAGTATGAATCCCACACCTAAAAAGCTGTAGGTTAATGGAGAATTAACTATTCTTGATCCTTATGCCTGTAGTCAAAGCAGCACATTTGTTATATAACTTTGCCACAAACACTGTCAAATAAAACTAGACCAATCTTAGAGCTCCTTAAAAAGCCTTCACTTTATAGTAAGGTCTTTTTGTTCGGCTTCATTTTAAAAAGTTGGTGATTCATTTTATTTACAATGGAATCCTCTTGCATAAGGTTTTTTCCTCTCCAACTGAATCACTGTGAGTTAAAAGTTATTAGACCCAGATTTTCTATTTGTATATTGATAAGCAGTGAAGACACTTGAGGACTCTGCCTTTCTTTATGAACGTAAACCAGTTTATGACTATTATCAACCCATGTGGGCACTGCTCTGCATTTTCTTCTTCTAGAGCTTGCAAAGCCTTACATTTGCATTGAAAAATTCAAATTCAAGTGACCATCCCCTTATCTATTATGTCTTGTGAATCAGAGCCAACTTGTGCAAATGGCAAGGTTGTTTGCCAGGTGGAAGAATTAATTGACCTGACAAGCTGGGCAAATGTTACCAGCTACTCCATCGACTGGGCTGGAGGAACCTGGTTGTCTCTTCCTCTGAACAAATCCCATGTAGGATTGTTATAAATGTGATTGAATGAAAAGGAGGAAAGAAAATGAAGATATTCGGGTTGAAAGCAGGCCTTACATGTCCAATGAGAAGACATTACCTGTAAAGATGAGTAGTGTTTGTATCATTCAATGAGTTAGAAATATTTAAAGCAAACAAAGTTAAATAAAATACAGATCTTCAAAACTGTTGTTTACAGGCACCGGGTGTGTTCCTTCCACAGTTGTTTGTATGTTTTGGAGAAAAGGATAGCTTATACCACAGAGAACTCTTCAACACTTACGTGCTAACAAGAATAGATGAACTAACTTGATCCATTTGATGAAGCAAACATAATATTCAATAAACAGAGAAAGAGGATGATCAGAAAAGAAGAAAACCCCAGAGAAATGTCCCCATGCTTAAAGGGAAAAGAGAAAACCACTGTGGTTTATAGAACAGCAAGGATGAAAGAGGTTTGCGTGACCAATGGAGGCACTGAGGTTCAGCAGAGGAGACAGGACAACAACAGAGCAAACAGAAAAGAGGCAAAGACACCCCACTGACTCCCACACTTACACCTTCCAATACAGCAAGAGCAGGTGAAAAAGACAAGGCACTCTGCAAGATCCCACAAGGGCCTGCTGCCACACAAGCAAACAGCGCTACAGGAAATAAAAGCTATTGCATGCAGAAGAGGCTGCACCAGACAAATTCAGCAAACATACTGTGGCTCCTGGCTCAATCGGATCTTTGCTGCACAGTAATTACCTGCTGTGCACTTGCCATTTCTGCCGCCCCTTTGTTCTTTTCATAAAGACAGATTCCATCTACTATCATTTCCATGTTCTTCCTGCTTTCAGTAATTCCCTTGAACATTTCTTATAGTGAAACCCTGTGAGGGACAAGCTCTTCGAGCATTTCTATGGCTAAAATATGCTTTGTCTTCGAATTTGAACGATAGCTTCATTACATTTGTTTTTGTTTGTTTGTATGTTAGATGTGATTTCTGTGTAGCTCTAGCTGTCCTGGAACTCATAGATCCCCCTGCCTCTGCCTCCTGAGTGCTGAGATTAGAGGAATGCACTATCATGCCAGCCCTTTAAAAAAATTCATTTTATCTGCATGGTTGTTTCGTCTGCATGTATGTCTGTGTACCATGTAAGTTCAGTACACGCCAAGGCCCAAAGAGGGCATCAAATCAACTGGTTGCATACCATTGTGAGTTGCCAGGTGGGTGCTGGGAACTGAATTCCAATTTTCTGCAGAAGCGGCCAGTGCTCTTAACTGCTGAGCCATCAGTCTAGCTCCGTGGAAGATACTTTCATTGACTATAAAAATCTAGTCTGTGGGGCTGTCTAGGTTGATTGGTGTTCATTTGCTTTTGTATGCTAAACGTGCTTTTCTTCTATTTCTTGCCCTCATGTCTCTGCTGAAAAATCTACTCCAGCATTTAGTAGCTCACACCTTTTATGCCAACACATAGAAGCAGAGGTAGGTAGATTTATGGGGGCTAAAGGCCAGCTTAAACTGCGAAACAAGTTCCAGGTCTGCAGAGAGAGATCCTGCCCTTAAATAATAAATAAATAAATAAATACAAAAACAAAACAAAATGAAAAGCCCTTACCTTTTTCTGTTGTGTATAGTATGTTTATTTTTCAACTTGTTTGCAATTTTCTCTCTTGAAGTATTTGTTATAAACAATTTCATTATATATGTTGGTATATTTCCTCATGTTCCTTTGTGGCTGGGATGTGTTGAACTCATCGAACTCAAACATATCAGCTATAAAATATTTCTGGCTACTATTCCCTTAAATATTTTGTCTACTCCTTCCTAGGATCATATACTTATTGAGTAAATTGGTGTGGTCTTTCAGTTCATTGATCATATAAGTTATTTTGGGGTGCCTATGACCAAAATTTCTACCAGAAAGAACTTAAAAGTGAGAAATTATATATTATAGCATATGGTTTTTGAGATTTCAACCTATGGTTTTCAGTTGCATTGAGTATGTACCTACTATAAAGCATAACATCATGGTGGTTAGAATGTATGGATATTGTTAACCTTTTGGGAGACAGAAGTCAAGAAATGAGAGTAAGGGAGCAGGAACTAGGTGCAGCTTTCGAGGTATTTCCACTGGGATCTCATTTCCTCAAGGAGATACTACCCCATAATGTTCTTGCTCCTACACAAAACAGCATCACCAGCTGAGACCCAAATGTTCAACAAAAAATTTCATATAAAACCCAAAATATTTATATACTTTCTTTTTTAATTTTGTAAACTTCTTGCTATGTTTCATTCTGGATAGTAGATATTTATATGTCAACTTACCCAATATCTACTATTTGGGTCTCTGCTACCAATATCCTCAATACATTTTAAACCCCAGACATGGATTTCATCTCCAGAAGTTAAAGTGGCTCTACCTTTTTACTTTGTATATCTGGAAGCTTTTTCTTTTCTTTTTTTTTTTTAAGATTTTGATGTCAGATGTCCTTCTGCAGGCTGTGAATATGTCTTATTACCATTGATTAATAAAGAAGCTGATTTGGCTAATTGCCAAAAGGAAAATAGGGCTAGGCAGGAAATACAAGCAGAGGTACAGAAAACTTTAGACTCACAAAGATGGGATAGATGATAGAGTACTTTCTTTAATTTTGCCAAATACAAATAGACTAAATATTATAACTCTAATTCTTGCTTGATGCCTGTTTATATGTAATTTTACAATATTAAAATTAAGCCCTTCCCTTTTAATTAGACAGAAAAGAGGAGATGATGTGAATATCCTTCTGTATTCTGTGAATATGTCTTATTACCATTGGTTAATAAAGAAACTGATTTGGCCAATAAACAAGCAAAATAGAGTCAGGTTGGAAATCCAAGCAGAGATACAGGGGAAAAGAGGGCAGAGAGGGAGTGATGTTATCCAACTGCCAAAGGCAAAAGATGTCTGAGGATCACCAGTAAGCCACAGCCACATGGTGACACACAGATTAATAAAAATTGGTTAATTTCAGTTGTAATAGCTAGTTAGTAAAAGCCTGAGCTAATAGACCAAACAGTTTGTAATTAATATTAAGCCTCGGAGTGGTTATTTGGGAACTGCAGGTGGGAGAGAAATCTCCAGATACAAGGTTTATTTTTGGCTTATGTGTATGAGTGTTTTGTATGCATGTATGTCTGTGTATCACATGTGTGCTATAGATGAAAGCCAGAAAAGAGTATCAGATCCTGTGGAACCAGAGTTACAAATGGTTTGAGGCAACCATGTGGAAGCTGGGAATTGGACCTGGGTTCTCTAAAAGCACAACAAATTCTCTTAACCACTGGGCCATTGCCCCAGCCTCCCTCTCTAAATATCTAAATATATAAAATATACTTATACTATTTTAATATCCTATTCTCTTAATTCTAATCTTGGCCTCAATTTTGTTTGGTGTTGATCAACTAATTTCATTGTTTTGTACTGACTTTTCCAGTATTTATATTTCTACTAATTTTTAAATGGATACTAGACATATTTTCCTTGTCTAAAGCTTGGCATGTTTGTTAATAATTTGGCATTTTTCCGAGTCTTTCTGCTCATGCTAGTTATGCAATATTTGAGTAGTAGCAAGTTTAGTAATAATTCCTTACATACAAATATAAATTAGTATCCTTTGGAATATTTATAGGGGACCCTATACAAATCTCTACACTTTTGTCTATAGATAGATAGCTCTTTCCATGCCATGGTACTTTACTATGAACTTAACCTCTCAGCCTTGATACCTTCCTAACTCTGTATTCTACACTGAGTTTTCCAGGCCTTACCTGGGTTGTCCCTTCATGCAGCCTGACCTGAAAATGCATAGCTGAAAGAAAAGAACTTCATTTATTTTAAACCTTGGATACTCATTTCAGGTGGGAGAACGAATCTGCTGATTGATAATCTTTGTTGTCCATGAACAGAAATCTTTCCTTCTTTGTGAAAGTTTTAATGTCATTCTATTTTTAGGGAAGTGAGTGGTATTCATTGAGAAAAGCTGCAGTTATCCAAGGCTCAGGGAATCATGGGAATCAAAGGTAGAGAGATTATAAGAGCCAGAAAACCAGGAAACCTGCTGTGAGATAATGTCTCCTACATATGACAGAGAAGTTACACCATAATTCCTCAAGGGCATGATTGCGCAAACAAGGACTGAATACTGAAAACACCAGCAGACATGCTAACGCAGAAGGGAACAACTCATGGAGTCTGTCTTAGCTATGGTTTCTATTGCTGTGAAGAGACACCATAACCATAGCAACTCTTAAAAAAAAAACAGTTAATTGGGGGGCTTGCTTATAGTTTTAGACGTTCTGTCCATTATCATGGCAGGGATCATGACAGCAAATGTGGTGCAGGCAACAGGAAGCTGACTGACAGTCACACTAAGGGAAGATTGAGCAAAAGAGACCTCAAAGCCCACCCCCACAGTGACATACTTCCTCCAACAAGGCCATACCTCCTAATTGTGTCACTTCATTTTCTTTTAAACCATCACAAGTTTAAAGTCTTCCCCAGCTTTGAAATCATATTCATATATATATATATATATATATAATACAAGAAACACTGAACAGAATCAGCAGGTTTTATTTCTATACCAATGCATTTAGATAGATATAAAATAATAACAAGAAAAATGAGGCCATAGATCTGAGAGGGAGGCATGGGAGGGATCAGTGGGAGGAAATGATGTAATTGTGTTTTAACTTAAAAAAAAGTTATTCCTTAAAAAGAAAAAAGCTGCAGTTACTCAATAATCATTTATTTATAATTATTTTATGTTTATGTGCATGTGTGGGTACCTGCATATATATGTACCATGTGCATATCTGGTGCCACAGAGGTCAGAAAATAAGATTGTATCACCAGCAACTGGAGTTACAGGAGGTTGTGAGCTGCGACATAAGTGTTGGGAACTGAACTCAGAACCTCTGTAAGAGTAGTCAGTGCTCTAACAACTGAGCCATCTCTGCAGCTTCCTCAGTGATCTTTTGAAACCTATGACACTAGCATTAAGACTTCATGAAGCATGAGCCCATGAAAACACAAAGCAGTAGACACAAAACAAAAGTGGGTAATTACTGCTGCTTGACATGATGGAAGGTTATAATTGCTGATAACACTGCTCTGTGTCTGGCTCGGGATGTAAGTCATGTATCCACAATACTATCCTCTAATTTGGGAAGGCCCTTTGGTCCTGGGGCTGAGACAGACCTAGTCCAGATTGGGAGGGCTTTCCCATAATAACCATCATCATTTATATGTCTATATATTTTTAAATAGTTTTCATAGCTGTTCACATTTTTATTTGACCCTTTCTGAGTCTGTCAGGCAGTAGAAAATTAGATATTGTCAAACCCAGGCACAGAGAGATTAAATGATATGCCTGATCACATCAGTAGCAAGTGTCAGAACAACGCCTGGCACTCAGGTTGCTGAATTCCAAGTACAAGGCTCTGACCTCCTATCTTATGACTCATTAATGGCCTGGAAAGATGGAACTGGCATATCAGAGCAAAGTCAGGGAAGTTAAACAAAGCCAAGGCTAGAATCCACTGCTGCAGCATTCCCATGGAAACATGGGGGAGTTGTCCTCTCCTAATATATTTTAATATAATGCAAAATCAGGCCCCAGCTGGATGGGGAAGCTTGTTTTCTTCCTCAGCCATCATGCATTATTCATGAGGAGTGACCTCACTTACATGTCACAGGCAGATTGTGATGACAGAAGCTCCTTTGGTGCTGGCACATAGAAGGCCCCCTTTCTTGTTGTCTACATAGGTCTACAGCCCCTGCTTTACATTCTGTTGCCGAGATTGTCACTCTCCTGTGGTAATGAGCTAAAACGGGCGTTTAATCACTGCAGTCATCCCTCATTTCCAGCAATGCCTTTATGTACTCAGCCTTGTCTTCTGCCTTCGCAAGGAATCGTGGTTAATTTGCTGAATCCAGGGCTTCCATTCCTCATTGTCCCTTATGCTTGGTAAGACGTGCAGCTCAGGAGATGGCCATAGGTTAAGTGATTGATTTCTTCATCAACTGATAACTGCTCTTACGTGAATGATCCAACGCTTGTGTTCTTGGAGTCAAAGTAAGAGGAAGTCTGACTGGCCCGCTTCCGGATCTGCCTTTACCAAGTCTTTCTATTTTCTTTCCCTGTTTCTCTCTTTTATAAAGCTAGACGACACAGTAGAGAATCAAATTACCTTCCTGGTAGCCTGAAAAATGTCTAGCTGCCAAAGACTTCTTCGCCTTAAGAGGAAACGGGAAATTTTTGATAAAAACTGTTTCTAAAACTGGACATCACAAAAGGAGACATTGATTAGAGAATTTTCTTCAGAAGGATGCAGTACTAATAATGTTGCCAAAGTTACTATGGTGGACTAAATGTCCAGAAAGTTTTCACAGATCTCTGGTCTGGTATTTTGAGGAATATTTGAATATTCTTAGTGGAGTCCTGAGGCTGTGCATACATACAACTGACTTGGTCACAACTTTTAAAATCTGTTTTCACCTAAACAATACTCTAAAATAAGACAATGCCATTTGTTTTGTGCAAAGACCAAGGCAGGGTTTGTATATCATTAAGCAAACAATCTTTCTGCAACGCTAAGGCTATTGTTTAGTAAGCACAGAAGGCACACAGCTCAAGGGTTGTCCTGAAGATTTCTGAAAACTGAACTCTTTAACCTAGAAAACAACTTCATTGCCTGACTTTCCCATTCATGCTTCACCTTGGTTTCCACAGCTGTAATGGGATGACTCTCTTCTTCAGTACTTGCTGGGGTAGACATTTTGGAAATGATTACAGTTATTTTCTCATGGAAAGGTAGAAAACACTAGCATCAGCTTTATGAAATAATAAACTGTGGCTTGGGAGATGGCTCAGTGCTTCGTAGCATCGGCTACTTTTCCAGAGGACCCTGGTTTGATTCCCAGCACCCACATAGCAGTTTAGAACTGTCTCACTCTAGTTCCAGGTTCCTGACATGCTCTTCTGACCTCCACAGGCACCAGGCAAACATATGCTGCATAGACTTACATACAGCCAAAACATTCATGCACATAAAATACATTTTTTAAATTAAATAAAAAAGAAATAAGATGTCAGGGCGTCACCTCAGTGTATAGGACCGAAACTTCTAGGAATGAGACCCAAAGACAGAAAGACAAATATCTAGATTTGGTTTTTAGTTTTGAGAATTTAGTGCATGTATATAATTAAATATTATCATACCTACCTCCTTTTCCACTCCAACTCCCCTATATTATCCCCTAAATCCCCATCTCAGCTTCATGCCTTAAAAAAATACTAAGTGCAGTCAGTAGTGACTGTATGTATAGAGGTGTGGGGCCCTGTGTTGGAGCATTTTGGAGTATTGGAATCCTACCAGTGGCTACATCCTCAATAAAGAATACCACATCCCCCAGCAACTCTCCACTGTCAATAGCTATTTTAGAGATGTTTTACTCTTTGAGGGGCCCACCACCCAGTTCCCAAGTAAATTACACAGGGAGAATTATTCTTACTTATGAATGCCCAGCCTTAGTTTGACTTGTTTCTTGCTAGCTTTTCTTAAATTACCCCATCGACCTTTTGCTTCTGGGCTTTTATCTTTTTCTATTTCTGTATATCTTTCTTTACTTCTTTCTAAGTGGCTTGCTGTGCAGCTGGGTGGCTGGCCCCTCACATTCTCCTCTCCTTGTTCTCTAGCTCCTCTTCTTCCTTGTTTCTACTTCTATTTATACTCTCTGTCTGCCAGCCCCACCTAGTCTTATTCCTGTCTTGCTATTGGCTGTTCAGCTCTTTATTAGACCATCAGGTGTTTTAGACAGGCAAAGTAACACAGCTTCACAGAGTTAAACAAATGCAGCATAAACAAAAGCAACACACCTTAAAATATTCCCCAACAAATAGCTCCCCAGGAAGGGGAGGGGCCTGGAGATCATCTACCCTATCTAGGCAGAGAGTTGTTGTGGCTTAATCTTGTTCAGGTCTTATATGGATAACCACAGCTACGATGGAGACTCGGCTATTATGATAGCAACTAATTAACATGCTTATCTTTTATGAGAACGTAAAATGAGGAGACACTTCAGTATGTTAAGTGATGAAGTTTATAGCAATTTCCTAATGCACCTCTAAAAATATCACAAGCTAAGCAGTTTATGCAACATAAGTGTGGCATTTAACAGCTTCTGAGGTCAGAAGTTTAAAAAAGGATCTTGCTGGGCTAAAAATCAAGATATCGGTAGGGCTGTATTCCTTTTAAAAGGCTCGCAGCAAAAAACTTGACCTTTCCCTTCTCCAGAACCTAGAGGCTGCCTACATCCGTTTGCTTGTGGACTTTCCAGCCTCAAAGCTAGAAGTAGATGTTTACATTCTTTCCCATGAACACATCTATCTGATTCTGCCTCTGCTTCCTTTCTGCTCTCCTTTTTGTGAAAAGGTTGAACTGGTTGATTAGTCCAAACTAATGTCGTTAATACTACCTAATTAGCAACTTGAGTTCCATCTGTGTCCTCATCTTTAAGACATTGACATCTTTGGAGGATCGTAACTCTGCCTCGCACAGAGGTGGCTTATTTCAACAATTTCATTTGACAGATGAGACACGAGGAGTAAAAATAAGTAGACTCCCTAGTTAATGATATTAGTAGCCTCAGAATCACTCTGTTCCCTTTGTGTTACCATTAAAATCTAATAATAGCAATAATATCAATGTCTCCATGAGGCCCCTCACATTCTCTTCAGTTCAGATTCAACCTCTCAAACCTCATCCCTAGCAAGTATCTGATATTCCAGAAGTATATGTGCATGTACCAGAGTTAAAATGCTTTTTCCAATACCAGTTCAAAAAAGCCCAAGAACAATGTAACTCCCAATGTAAATCAAGCCACTCCTGAGGGTACCGTTGAGATTAGGAAAGAACATGATTCGGGCCATGTCTAACCCTTTATTCAGTAGGTGTTCTATGCTCTCTGTGGGTGTGAACACTGAAAAGAAGCTGTGCCATTTCCCCAAAGCCCTTTGTCTTAACACCTGTCTTGTGTCCTGGCGATGCTCTTAATATTCCAGCAAAAAAAAAAAAAAAACTCTTGTTCCTGCATTCGAATCAAACTGTGCACAATTCGAGGTTGAGATCTGGAATTGGTCCACATTGAAACTGCACTCTGTGATTTTTGTCTTCATTCTTCTCATCACTCCAGCCACTCTTTCAGTTTGCTTTCCTTCATATTGACATTTCTTCTCCAGGCTAGAATAATGCCTTGCCAAAATAAATGATGGTTTAATACTTATAGATTTAGCTAATAAATGTATAAGAGAATGACCGACTGAATGAGCTGGTAATATAGCCCTGTATCTATCTTACTCATTTGTCTAGAATTTCCTTGAGAATGTGTGTGTGTGTGTGTGTGTGTGTGTCTGTGTGTGTGTAGGTGTTCCCTGCATCTATGTCTTTATACTACATATGTTCCTGGTGCCTGCAGAGACCAGGAGAGAGCACTGGCATTGCATCCTCTGGAACTGGAGTTACTTAGAGCGGTGAGATGCTACTCTCTTGGGCTGGTTCCACTCCCTTGTTAGTAGCTTTCCTCAGCAGGTATCGACACTTCTGACACATGCCTGCCTTCAGTGGATTTCCTTAGGTTCAGAGGCAAAGTCCAAACCCATTTCTTTTATCCTTAACTTGAAAGGCAGAACCACGTGGCTGAAGCTGACATGTTCTGCTGCTTGCTGAGGCTAAAATGTGTCCCCCTTGTTCAATTACATCTTCACCAGCTTGCTGTCCTTCACTGCCTAAACTTAGCAGTTCTGAAAATTGTTCTGTAGACCAGGCTGGCCTCAAACTCAGTGATCTGCCTGTTTCTATCTTCCAGGTGCTGAGATTAAAGGTGTGTACTGCCACACCCGGCTCTAAACTTTTCTTTAGTTCCTTTTCACAAGCTGGAAACTTAGCTTGGTGGAATTTTGCCACTCTGTTTATTCCATTTTCTAATCCATTTATCTCCTTGAACATGGGATGGAGCCTCATTCTACTTAACTCCATCCAAAGCTTTAGCCTCAAGTTTTACATTTTCTATTCTACCCTGCTCAGCTTGCCCCTTTTCATTATAAATCTTCATTAGAGTCATCACTAATAACCACATAACAAAGTCTACACTAAGCTATTGTGAGATTTCCTCTGCCATCAGAATTATTTCCAAACTCTTCAATTTAGCTTCAGGCAGACTCCTGAGAGTAGGGCAAAAGGCAGCCACTTCACCAAAATATCACAGGAATGATCTCCAGTCAATATACTAAAATTCTTTTCCTCTGAAACCTCTAAGTGAGCCCCCCCATAGTTTAAATAACTCAACACCACTGTCATCCATGCTTCCAGTAGGTACAGCCCATCAAGCAATGCTTTTCTAACCCAAACTCCTAATGTCCAAATTCACCCAAATAAAAACATGGTCTGGCCTATCACATCAATATCCCAGTCCCTGGTACCAACCTCTGTCCTAGTTAGGGGTTCTATTGCTGTAACTGTTATAAATGAAAACATTTAACTGAGGTGGTAGCTTTTAGTTTCAGAGATTCAGTCCATTATCAACATAGTGGGGAGCATGGTCACATGTAGGCAGACATGTGGTTGGCAACGTAGCTGAGAGTTCTACATCTTGCAGGCAACAGAGAGTCAACTTAGACACTGGGTGGTATCCTGAGCATAGGAAACCTCAAAGCCTGCCCTCACAGTGACACAGTTCCTCTAGCAAGGCCATATGTACCCCAACAAAGCCACACCTCCTAACAGTACCACTTCCTATGAAATTATGGAGGCCAATACATTTTAGCTTCCACAAACAGTTACCTGGAAGTGTAAGATGAAATAAACCTTTTTCCTTCTCCAAGATAGTTTGGTAATTGTTTTTATCACAGCCACAGAGAAGCACACCAGGGCACCAGCCCTCTTCATTCTATGGCTATAGCTAATGTTACACAAACCTAGGGTACAATCTCCTCTCTATGCCTTACTAGTTTACACAGTTTGGAGCATATCTTTGTCTCTTCCTTTTTTCTATGGCCTATGTATCAGACATACTTCAAATTCAAAGATTTATACCATTTGCTTCATGAATTACTCCCAGAGCATTCTGCAGGATTCTGTGGATCTTATGTTTATATCTTCCACAGGCTTGGATCTAATGTGTACTTACTAATTGCCAATGTTATAATAGAGTTATCTTTAATCTCTATTATGATTGAATATGTCTATTGCTCTTAAATCAGCATGAGATTTATTTTTGGCATTAGGCTGTGATATGAAAGAAGTATTTCATATATCTTAGAGAAGATTTTTTTTAAGTAAAAGCTTTCCAGGCAACTGCTGGTTAATCAGAAAAACCAATTAACCAGAAGATCCATTCCTTGCTCTCAATTATACACACCAGTGGAAGGAGCACTGAGGCAGATGAGCTACAGGAGTTGATAATCAAAATCTTTGCCTACTGACTTACAGGTACATCCCTTACTCACTTTCCCCTTTACTGCCTACTACTTTGCTCTTCCTGGCTTATTTCTTCTTGGCTTGGATTATACAAAAAAAACCCACATTTAATTCTTGGCACACCTATTTATTCACCTGAAGAATTGTACTAGCCATCTACTATTTAACAGACACTCTCCGAGTCCCTAAAAGGAAAGACAGACAGACAGACAGACAGACAGACAGAGACACAAATGATGAGGACATGGTACCTTCCTAAAAATAATAGATTTTTTTAATAAAAATAAATTCAGTCTAATTCAACATTGAATTTTTCTGTCCCAATTCACTTAAGAAATCTGACACATTCCCATTAATTCAGTGGCATACAAAAGCCACCAAGATAGGAAATAATAGCATGATATACTAACAAAGTCATAATTACAAGTCAAGCATGCTCTGTAGTCACGGAACTTGTAGCTGGGGGCAGGTGGAGGTGGAACAATGAGTTCAAGGGTAGAACAAACACAACTGAATGGCTGGTTGAACCCAGATTAGTGAAGAGTCAAGTACGCCAAATTAAAACATTTGGATTTGGTCCTGGAGGCAACAGTGAACTGGCAAAGGGAATGACATTGCTTGATGGCAGAAGTGGCTGTAGTCTTGGGAAGGAACTCAAAACCTAGATTGCTCATTTCAACCATGAATAAATAATCCACAGAGAAGAACTTTATTAGAACATTTAAATATTTGTTTCAGGGATCTATAGGGAAGAAAAAGTAGAGTGTCACTGGATATATCAACTACACTCCAGGGCAAGTCAACTACTATTGGCCAACACAAAATTGACTTCGTGATTTTTGTTTTGATTTTGTTTTGTTTTGGTGTGGGTGTGTGTGTGTCTCATTTTGATTTGCGTTCATGTTTTTTTATAACCTTATTGGTCCTGCTTGTCTGCATTGATCCATTTTTTCAGGGGGAAGGCTTGTGGACTTTTTTTAAAGACAGAGAAAGGATGAACTTGGTTGTGTAGAGTACTGGGAAGCATCTGGGAGGAACTGGAAGAGGGGAAATAATTTGGTTAAAATATGCAAAAAAGGTTTAAATAAGAAAAAAATAAGTGTTTCAGTCCATGTTAAAGAAAAAATCATTTTCAAATTCTTACTCGCCAAGGATTTAGATCTGTTATCCCTGCTAAGCAAACGACAGAGGCGTATCTAGCTCAGTGCCTTCCACCTAGCAGTCCTTCAGTAAATGCCTCCCTGAATCCACTAATATGAGTGGTGAGACTATATGAGAAGAAATAGTAATAAAGTAGCCACTATAGCTGAATTCCAACAGGCTCACTTCTAGACTTTGTCTCTGTGGTACTCCCCATAAGCAAATTGACTTTTACACTCAAGAACTGAACACAAATCAAGGTTAAACGCCTCTACTCTAAGCCCTACACAGTGGCTCTCTGCTGAAATCAAGGTTAAGGTCTGACTTACAAGTGAAGGCTAAAAACATTTCCATTTCTCATGATTTTATCCTACCCTGATTTTCCATCTTTATCTCCTAGTAATCCCACACAAACTACATACAAAATTATACAGTCCCCAAACACACTAGATAAATGTCAACCCCAGTGTGACCTTAGACTTGCTCTGTAATTTGTATTGTCTTGATTCTTCTGGAAATGGTGCGGTTGCCTATGCTAACCAATTATTATAGTTGTCTTTAAGAATGCAAAGTTCATAAACACAGTATCTAGTTTGGTGATGGCTACTGTAGGACTAAGCCAACTCTTTTGCCTTGAGTGATATTTGGAATTACTTTTGAAATATCAAAATATAGGATTATAAATAGGCAGAGCCCTTGGTGCACTTGCCTAAGCATATACACATGTTCAAAATAAATTCTAATGATTTTTTGTATATGTGCTTATTCCTCAGAAGACAATAATATATAATGATGCTTGTAGTATAAACATTCCAGTTATTGTAATAATCTGGAATATATTCATTACTTTGAAATGTTCCAAGTAATAGTCTTAAGTTGCATTTATATTTTAAAGTATATCATAATAATGAGTCAATTTATTCAACTATTCTCCTTCCAGGTTAAAATTTAAAAGAAGTATCATGCACTTTAAAGCTGAGTATATACTATGTACCGAGTACTTCCATATGGGTCATTTCTTTAGCACATAAGTGTCTCTGATTATGTATTAGCAACTAAAATTTTAATTGTATACTCCTTATTTCACTAAATTTTCATTTCGTTTAAGCAGTACTGTTGCTGTTTTGAGACAGGGTCTCACTATGTATCCCTGGATGACTTGGGACTCCTTATGTAGGCCAGGTTGGACCAAAACTTATAGATAAGTCTGCCTCCTCTGTCCTGGGATTAATGGTATGCAGCACCATGCCAGGTAAATGTTAATAAGTTACCTGGTCATTTGAGAGCTAAGTTGGGAAAATGCTCAAATCTGTTTACTTCTGTTTGTATCCATCACTACCACACTAATGGGTATGAAACATTGCCAATTTTTGCTGACAATATTACAGAAATCTCCTTTGTGCTCTCTCATCTTCTACTGCTATCCCTTTCCATCTGCTACACACTGACCATCAAGAATCACCATCTTCAAATGGAAATGGACATAGAGGAAATCATGTCATCTCTTGCTTAAAAGCTTATAGCAATTTGACACCACATTTAAAAATAAAAATCAAAGATTTTGCAATGATTACAAGGACCTGCATGATCTTATTCAAGCTCTTAAGATGGCTGCGTTCAAAGCCTGGAGAGCTAGTTGCAGTTGATTGCAGACTAAGTAGTGGCCTGGTGCCCAGACAACGAGATCAAACTATGATAGGTCATCTGAGAGTTTCTCGAGATATGGGAATAAACAATCATGAGAGTGATAATTACCACACTGTAAATGACCTGAAGTTAGTCATACATGAAAATACTTGGGAGAAGAGTTTTTTTTTTAATTTTGCATCTTCAGAGAGACTTACATAGATAGGTGAACCCCTACTGTGTTCTCAATGTCACCCCCTTTTTTCCTATTCAAGAATGTTGATCATATAATTGTGCTATCTCCCACAAGCTCAGTTTCTCAGTTTCCATTCCACTATTTTCTGTGTGGAATCACTGCACACTAAAGATGATCCCATCACCAGGCAGAGACAGGGAGATCTCTGAATTCGAGGTCAGCCTGGTCTACAGAATGAGTTCTTGGACAGCCAGCGCTACAGAAAGAAACCCTGTCTCAAGAAAAAAAAGACCCCTTCCCTAAAAAGAAACAAAGTTAAAAAACTTAATTTTCACCTGTTCTGTATATAGTTATCTACTCTTATGTGAGGAGGATAAAGCCCAAAGATCTTAACATAGGCCTGAAAGCTCAGCTTGCAGCACAACCCTAAATTGTAGGCCTTTTCCATCTTAGTTGAGCACTTATGCATCATGTTACAACTGTTGCTGTGAAAAGAAAAAGAAAAAGAAAACCTTTATGAATTTCTCTTTTCCTTCTTCACTTCAACAGATGATTTATTCTTGCCATAGATCTTAAAATTTTCATCATAGTCGTTTTTACCCTTTATGAATTTGGGAACTTTCACCCTTTCACTTAAAGGAACCCTTGGATCGCTTGTCTTTGTTATACTCAAATTTCTTATATCACAATGTTTGGGTGCAGGGTCCAGTATGAAGTAAACTATCATTGAGCACAAACTATGAGGTTGAAGTGATAACTAAGATACCAATTAAGTAAATAGCAGGCAGGTAACCTATACAGCACAGATATGCTGGACAAAGGGATGGTTCATATCCAGTGACTTCATTATACTGCTTAGGATTGAATGTATTTTAAAATGCATAAATTGCTCATTTCTAGAACTTCATATTTAATAATGTTTAGAGCTTATGGGGCCTCAAGTAAGTGAAACATAGAATAAAACATGGGATAAGGATGCCTGTTGCATTGATCTCTTCCACAGTAACATCTCTTTGAAGAACTGTCTATCTTTCTATCTCTCATCACTATCTGTTTTTCTTTTCAACCCGTCTGATTGGGACCCTTGCCCACACCATTACCACTGAAACCACTGTGTTCGAAGTTCCCAGCAGCACTGGATGTAGTAGTATCCAATGACTGCACATACTCTGATTTTACTGGACATCTCAATAGCATTTGACACAGTTGGCCATATTTTCTTCTTTAAAACACTGCCTTAATACTATGTACCATATTCCTCCTATTATTCCAATTATCTTCTTTTGCTTGATTTCTCAGTGCTTTATTGTCTAAAGGGTTAGACCGAGGTGACATCTAATCTAAATTCCCTCCAGAAATCTTACATCACATGGATTTAATTTCAGTAATAAAATAAGGATTATCAAATTTGCATATTTAATCCACAATCACTCCCCGCATTGATTTGAAAGAAAATGGCCCCCAAAAGAAAGTGGCACTATTAGAGGAAGTGTGGCTTTGTTAGAGTAGGTATAGCCTTGTTGCAGGAAGTGTGTCTCTCTGGAGGTGGGCTTTGAAGTCTCATATATGCTCAAGTCATGTCCAGTGTCTCAGATCTCCGACAACTTCATGTTGCCTGTGAGTCAAGATGTAAGGACTCACAGCTCCTTCTCCAGCACCATGTCTGTCTGAACTCCACCATGTTCCGCCATGATGAAACTAAACTGTCACCTCAGTTAAATATTTTCCTTTATAAGAGCTGCCATGGTCATGGTGTCACTTCAAAGCAATAGAAACCCTAAAACATTCCATTTCACCTATATTTGCATATATGATGCGCACCTCAAATTTAACATATCCAAAAAGTCTCTTCCCCCTACGCACACATATATGTTCCAAAAATCCCCACTTCTCTCTCTCCCTTAATTCAAAAACAATTATCACCATACCTACATGATAATAAGCCCTAAATCTATTCATTTTTAAATAAAGCAATCTCTCTTACACACGCACGCACACACACACACACACACATGCACGCACGCACACACACACACACACACACATACAATCAGTCCTACCATCCAGAACACAATGAAGGTGATAGTACTTCTCTAACCATTCATATCTAGGCTCCTCTCTTTCACCTATCATATAACTTCCAAGCCACTCACCCTTCTTTCTCTTTTCAAACACACTAACTTGTCATTGACCTGCAATCTCTACACCAACTCTTCTCTTCCTCCTGGTTTCGAATGCCTGGCTCCTATTTTTCTTTCAAATGCTAGTTTGAAACCTACCTCCCACATAAAATGTGTCTCTGACTGTCCAATCAAAGACAGCCTTCCAGTTTCTCTCTGTGTACTGTCTTTTAATTCATTGCATTCCATGTACCATATCCTGAAGCTTTAAGAGTTTATTATTTTTACATTTTTGCACATGCAAATATCATACATTGACCATATCCCTTCTCATATCTTTCACCTCTCCTTTTTCAATTCCCTTCCTATTTGCTCCCCTAGATAATTTTATTTCTATTTTCATGTCATATATATGTACATTATTTTATTTATCTATATAAAACCTACAAATTCAAGGCAGTTAAGAAATCCAGCACTTGGCAGGGAAGATCTCTCAACTGTCTACCTTTAGCTGAGGGCCGTTTAGCAGATATGACTACTAACAGAAGGACAGTTACTTTTCTTTTGGGAATGTGGTCACAGAGAGGTTATTCATTTGCTAATGGGTGACTACATATCCATGCACACATGTACGCTAATTGGATGCAGTGAGTAAATTAATAAATAATCTATTATATTAACAATAACAAACAAGGTAATACACATACTCTTCTTAATAATAAAAAGATATCAAGTCTTAAGGAGATGTGTTGAAAATTGTGGGGGCTTGAGGGGAGCAGTAGAAGTGGGTACAATCAAGATATGTTTTATATATGTATAGAAATTTTAAATACTAAATAAAATAACATTAAAATCCAAATAAGATCTATAAAAAGCCAATCACTTGCTATTTGTTTGTATATATTTGTTATTGCTCATTCTCTCCCACCAAAAACACAAGCTCCTGAAACTACAGAGCATACTTTCTCTTGTTCAACAATATATTCCCAGTACTTATAACAATACTTAGCACATAACAGTTACTCAGAAATTTAGTAAATTCATGAATGAACATGGAGCATTAGATATTTAAGAACTGCTTGTCTGGCACTACAAGCAGAAAGTAAAACAATGGGCTAAGAAAGTGAGAAGAGAGTCTAAGGCTGAAACCCTGTGGACTCAAAACACATCTAACACAAAACTCAGGCATTAAGAACAAAAGTTACAGGAATAAAAGAAATCTAAACGTTTGGACTGATTCATAAATTCAGTCATGATGGGGATGCTTAACTACTGCCCTGAGCACCTCAAATTCACTATCTTCAATAGGAGACCTAGGGTGAAACTGTAGGTGATTAAAATTGTGAGGACTGGCATGCTCTTGGGACAGAAAATGAGAGAGAGTTGAGCAGATTGTCACTGAGTATGATGTAAGACACATCTTTGTGGCCAATGCTTTCTTGGATGATTTAAATTGCCCAACACGGGTGTGAGATTCATTAGTGGTTGAAGACATCTAATTATGTTGGTGTGAGGCCACGAGGAATCAGACCTTAATTATGCCTAACCACCTGCTCTCCCATAAGTTCAGCCAAAATTCAAGATTCTCCTTGGATTCTCGAGATTGTCATACGGCTTCTGTGAAACCAATAGCCAATTGCTGACACCAACAGATGAACTGTAGGTAGAGTGTTAATCTCCAAAGATTTTTGAAGTGTGAGCTACAATCTCATGCCTTTGTCCATTGAACTATAAAATGTTTCTTTCTTATCAAGGCATCTAAGTATGCATTATAAATTGAACACTTCCTCCACACGCTGACACAGACAGTATATTGAAATGTGTCCAGCCAAGAAATAAGAATTAATAGGTTTTTTTTTTCTTTCAGCATGGAAGTGGCATGTAGAAGCTTGTTAAGCTTTTAATCCTTCTTACTTTGCAGAATCAATATTTGCATTTATCCTGAGACAAGGAGTGATTATGATTATTTAACATTCAAGATATTTGACAGAGGTAATAGAGTTGAGCTAGGCAAAAGAAACCGTAGATGTTAGATGCATTATAGTCGACCTGCCATTTTGGTTTTGTGAATGTATGTTGGAGACTTCAAACAGCCATTGCACTAAACTGCCACCTATTCCTAAAGACCTTGTTTTGACAAGAACTGGTTGTTTAAATTTTTAAAATGCACAACATCTTTCTGGAACCTCAATGATTTCCTGTATAAAACGCAGTAAAAAATATTATAAGGTACCCAATCATCTCTAAAGCACAAAGGATTTTTCCCATGATTTTGCTGGTTGCTGTGGGTCATTGGTACACTGTGTGAAGGTATATTCCTGTGATTGCCAATAACTAGGCAGCAGATATAAGCAAAATTTCTGGGTAGAGAAAGGAAGAGGAAGAGGAATCTAGGCACAGAAAAGAAACAGAAGGTGCAAGATGGAAAGAGAGGCAACACCCCATGATAGAACATAGATTAATATAAATTGGTTAATTTAAGTTATAAGAGTTAATTAGGAATAATCCAAACCTAAGGCTGAGCTTGTATAATAAATAATAAGTCTCCATGTAGTTATTTGTGGGCTCCTGGTCCTGAAGAAAAAATACTTCTATTGCTGGTCATATATTAATCTCCATTTAGTTTTGATGTAAATTATCACAAGTCATTGGCATGCATTGTCTTCAATAGATGAACTGTTTGCTCATATGCCTCTTTCAAATTTGCAAGCCTGGCTTCTTCAATGAACCAGTCTAGTCTGCACGCAGACAGTTTGAGGGTCACTTTCTGTACTCTGACAGGTTCTCCATGGCACACTTGCACTATAGAAAATATCATACAATATTGTATTCATTGTCTGACCTCTGTGTTGTCTAGTCGTACTCGATTCTTAAGGAGAGGGAAACAAATGTTTTTGTTTTCATTTTTACAAGATTTATTAATTCATTTATTTTTATTCTTCTATCATATATTATAGCCCAACAGCAGTTTCCCTTCCCTCACCTTCCCTAGTCTCTCCTCTACCTCTTCTCTCTTCCAGACCCACCCTTCTCTTCCATCTGCTCTCAGAAAAGAGCAGGCTTTCCAGGGTCATCAACCAAACATGCAAAATATGCTACTATAAGACTAGGCACATACCACCAAATCAAAGCTGGATGAGGCAACCCAATAGAAGGAAAAGAGTTCCATAAGAAGGCAAAAGAGTCAGTGACTGCTCCTGTTCCCAGTGTTAGGAATCACACAAGAACATCAAGTTACTCAGCTATAAGTAGAGAACCTAGGTCAGACCCCTACAGGCTTCCTGATCTCTATGAGGCCCCATCAATTTATTCTGTGTGCATATCCTCATGATGTCCCTGACTCCTCTGGTTCCTCTGATCCTATCTCCTTCCCTAGGACTCCCCAATGTCTGCTTAGTGTTTGGCTGTGGGGCTCTGCATCTTCTCCCATCAGTTGCTGGATGAAGTCTCTCTTTTTTGTGCCTGTGTTGGTGTCCCAATCCCTCCATTTAAAGCCTTGCTTAGTAACAGAGGATGGCCGGTTCAGGTTCCATGTCCAGCCAATAGGACAAAAAGGCAGTCCACAGAATGGGAAAAGATTTTCACCAACTGCACATGTGATGGGGGATAATATCTAAAATATATAAAGAACTAAAGAAACTAGATATCAAATAACCAAATAATCCAGTTAAAAATGAGGTACAGATCTAAACAGAGAATTCTGAACAGTGTAATCTCAAATAACCCAAAAACATTTTAAGGAAAAGTTCAACCTCCTTAGCCATCAGGGAAATGCAAATCAAAATAACTCTGAGATACCATCCTACACCTTTCAGAATGACTAAGATCAAAAACAAAAATATCTCATGCTGGCAAGAATGTGGAGCAAGAACACTCCTCCATTGTCCATGGGAGTGCAAACTTGTACAGCCACTTTGAAAATTAATATGGCAATTTCTCAGAAAATTGAGAATAGATCTATATGAAGATCTAACTATACAAATCTTGGGCACACACCCAAAGGATGCTCTACCCTATCACAAAGACACTTGCTCAAATATATTCATCACAGTATTATTCATGCTATCCAGAACCTGGAAACAACCTAAATGTCCCTCAAATGAAGACTGAATAAAGAAAATGTCGAATATTTATATAATGGAGTATTACTCAGCCATTAAAACTATGATATCATGAAATTTTCAGGCAAATGGATGGAACGAGAAAAAAATTATCCAGAGTGAGGTACTTAGACACAGAAATACAAACATGGTATACACTCACTTATAACTGGATATTAGCTGTACAGTAAAAAAAAATAATCATGCTATGGTCCACAGATCCAAAGAGACTAAGTAACAGCAAGGAGGGCTTAAGAGGAGACTCAAGGACCTCCTTGGGAAGGGGAAAAAGATTAGATTTCATGGGTGGACTGGGGGGTGGGTGGGGGTGGGATTAAATCGGGTGAGTACTGGAATTTTGGTGCATTTGGGGGGCAAAGTAGATACCTAGTAAAAGGAAACTTCGTGGAATCTATGAGAATAACCCTAACAATAACTCCTAGTAATAGGGGACAGTGTGTTTATAAATCTTTGCATGATACACGACATGTAGACAGGCCCATAAATGTTCATTGAGCAAAATAAAATTTCATAGAAATTATCATCAACTTATGCCAGTACTGGTGGCACATGCCTTTAATCCCAACACTCAAGAGGCCGAGGCATGTGGGTCTCTGCGTTCAAGTAACTTAATTATCAAATTATGCAACCTAATTTATTTGATTCAAGAATCTCCCACACAGTTTTATTCACGAATGACATCAAGAATAGTACTGAAAATTAGTAAAATTCTTAACTAATTTGTTCATCATATGGAATCAGTATTCCTTGGGATATCAGTCAGCTTGGAAAGAGAGGACCAACAATCCTGAAACCGATTGTCTGCATCTGCTCATAAATTGGATTCATAGGCTGATGGAAGAGTGGAGAATTGGAGTAACACTGAGGATGTAGGACTAGAGCTGAATCTTGGAAAAATATGTTTGGCAAGAAAGAAAGGATAGCAAGTTGAGGGCACAATACAAGCAAAGGAAGGCCAACCATGGAAATTAATGTAGCACATGATATTAGACCACGGGCTTATTTTACTAGGCAATAGAAGAAACTTGAGTTCCTGAGTAAAGCACATAAAGTATTAAAGGACATCAAAGAAAGATGACAAACAAACAATATGATTTTGTGGAAGAAAAATGTGAGATGGAAAAACTATAGAAATATATTCTTAACCACTCTTTATGATAGACACTACAAGAAAACAACTATGTTAATCCTTGCAGAAGACCCCGCATGAGAAATTTCTGCAGAAAGGAATGGGGGGAATAATCAAAACACATTGTATACAGGTATGGGACTGTTCAAAGAATAACTGAACGAAATTTTAAAGAAGTGTTCTCGAGCGGCTTTTCATCAGATAGGTTCCAGTGAAACAGGGAGAAGAACTTCAGCATTGTTGTTCAGTGTAAAACTTTCTCTGTGAGATAGCCAGACTGAAATATTTTAATAAGAGTACAGTGTCTGCCTTGTTTGCTAGTCTATCAATGGCATACAGTAGAATGGCGGCAAATATAATCTTGCAATTTCCTTGAATGTATTGGATACTTTTCTGATGCTCTGACAAAATACCATGATCCAGGTAACATACAGAAGAAATTATTTGCTTTGGCTCATACTTCCAGAAGGTAAACGTGCATGATGGTGGAGAGGATGCATGGTATCATGTAGTTGTCACGGTGGAGCAGAAAAGGAAGCTGAGAGCCCAATTCTTCTCAATAGCAAGCAAGAAGAGAGAAAGCAAATTGCAAGTGGGGCAAGGCTTTTAATCTCACAGTCATCCCCCTGTGATATACATCCTCTAGCAAGGCTGAACTAGCTAACCCTCCCCAAATAGTACTATCAACTGGGAACCAAGTGTTCCAATGCCCAAGACTAGGGAGAACATTCGTCATTCAAATCAATCAAAAGAAATAGTACTGTGGAAGTTATAATAGTTATTTATGCAAAATGAACACTGAACATACATATTTTACTAGTGTTATGTTATGCAATACATATAATACACAGTAGGACTGGGTGCTGTACATTTAAGATGAAGGCAGAATGAGATTAAACCTTTTGACCTAAGGAACACAATGTAATTGGTTGAGAAATCTATTTCATAACTGTGCCATATAATACCCATATTATTAAAACCTGAACACATTTCTTTCTTGCAATATATCTAATAGAGGAGATATATGGTATATATAATTTCCATTTCAGGGACAATTGCAAATAGTGATAAATTTTAATGCTAATAATTTAAATTCTAATAGTCTTCTATTGTCTTATATATAGGCAGGAGACCACAGAAAAGCTGACAGAGAGGTTTACACAGGCCAGGCACATGAAATGGAATTCCATTGGCCTATGTTAATGGGAAAAGTAATGATACTCTTGAGATAGTGGAACTTCGAAAACCTTGGCTGTGTATCAAGCAACAGATGGAGAGAAATGTTACCCTCAGTTCAAGGCTCAGAAAAGTCTTACTTAAGAGGACCACCAGGATACCCAAATTAAAGTTATCAAAGAAAGAGATTTAAGGTAGCCTTTTGGGTAGTTAGGAAGAAATTCTTGGTTTTATGAAAGCAGCCAGGCGCATATATTTAATAAATTTTTATTTAGCATATATTATGTGCCAGGATCTGCCTAAGTAGGGTTTTGCATGTGCTCTCCCTCTCTGTCTCACACACCCCCACCCCCGCCCACCCTCCATGCTCCCGGCCACTCGAGTGCAGCATTCATTAAATGTGGGCATTTTTGATTTGGTCTGATTTGGTTTGATTGGAGTTCCTTGCAACAGTGGAGAGGCTTATCTTAATAAATATTCCTAACACATTCAAAGTCCCAAAATTATTTATTACATACTAGACTCTGTAAAGGTCTAAAACTATAAATTCACAGTCCTTTCCATTGAGAAGATGGTAAAAAGACAAACAAGGAAATGGATAATATTCATTATGGGTCCATTATCAGTGCCATTAGAATGCTTTCTATTGATGTCTAGTATAGAGACACATTTCCCCATGCTCACAACTCGGCATTTGTACAAGGATAATCCCTGTTGCAATGTTCATAAAAACAAAATTCAGGAGCCAACCTAAAAGTCTTTCAATGCTGGGATGCATATGTTAACCTATAATAGGGCTATACTGTGAACCAAAAATTGAAAAGAATGTGAAAAATATGTACTGTTTGTAGTAGATTTTTCTTGAAAGATATGACAAGAAAATATAAATCAGATATACAAACAATGTCATTGGCTGAAGAGATAGAGGAAGGGTGGCTATGAATCAAGGAATACAGGAAGTCTTAAGGCTACAAAAGGCAAGGAAATTGATTTTTTTCCCTTATAGTTTCCAGAAAGAAAAGCAGTCCTACCCCCATCTTAAGTTCATTCCAGTGAGATTACATTAGAACTATGGAACTATAAGATAACAAAGAAATCTTGCCTAAAGCCATTGACTAGGATAGTAATTTGTTGCAGCAAGATTAAGAAGCATAGACAGAGAGATGGGGCAGAAGTCGGGTCACAGTGGGATGAATGGTGACTGGGAGGTAAGGAAACGTAGGTGATGAAGAAGCCTAGCTTCCTCAAAAATTTATTTCATTGCAATTGAAAAGAATATACTAAGAGAAAGAGTACAGAGGTTTGGGGGAGACGTTTAACAACCATTTTTAAGAGGGGTGATATATGGGCATACTTAAATGCTCATAGGAAAGAGAAGTATGAAATGCAGACATAATAAATATGGTGGAAGAGGAGTCTTGGGAAAACTCGGGTGGAGACTAGCAGAAGCAATAGGACAGTGAGAAATATGAAGTAACTGAATCTCAGAAGGCAAAAGGGAACTGAGAGAAGGGTGGGTGTGGGAGCTTCCAGACCTAGTCTGATGGGAGAAACACAATACTGTCATCTCATATACTCCTGACAGCTAAAATTTTCTTAAAGGGTTTGAAAAAAAAGGAATAGGTGATTTAAGTTCAGGGAAACGAAGTGACTTGCTAACAATCATAGATTTCTTTAAGTCTCCATTTCCTCAGCTGTGATGTAGTAAATGTGACAATGTGTAACTGGAGTGTCTGTCACAATGCAATTATACTCATGAGAGGATAACTATGGTGCCTCTAATAATCTAGCTATCTAAGGTTTAGAAGCACAGTATCTAATTAGACAAGCCTAGGTTGGTGTCACAGGTTTGCTATTTACTAACTATAGACATGGTGGCCCCGTAATATCTACTATATACACATCTTGGCTTCAGCTGTTTTGTCTTTGTTATCATGCCACAATAAGTACCTTTAAAAATCATATGAATGCCAATTCTGAGGCTAAGAACAGAATACCCCAAATAACCTATATTCAGGGGTGATAAATGCTAGAGGACATATAGTATGTGTAACTTCTGTTCCGCCCAAATCCCATTTGTCTATACCTTGTTGTGTGAATGAGATGGAGAGAGTACAACAGTTAACAACTCAGTTTCAGCTATCAAAGGACCTACACAAAATTTAACAGAAAATTCTGAAAAGCTTCTTTTTCCCTTGACGACTATGTAAATATTCATGCCAGCATTTGATGATGGTACTGTATTTGAATAAAAAAAAACACTAAATTTTTTAATCAAGTCAACCATCATGTGCAACAGACACTTTCCTTTCAGAGGTTTCTGAGTGGATGATGGGATGTTGTCTGATGTATCAGTGATTGGGTATTTACTTAAACGGTTAAAATTCTCTCTTCTTTTCATCACTTTGAAGGGACATTGATTTCAATAAAAACCTCTAAATGAGAAGAACAAGAAATTTAAATTCACAAAGTAAGAATGAACGGAAGAAGACACATAAAGTTCAAGGGAAGTCAGGAGGGGAAATGTGGAAGGGTTTAGTTGCAATGATTGCCTGCACACTCAGTTGGGTTGTCAAGATTTTGCCTCATTCGAAGAGCCCACACAAGTACACTGTCTGAGAGTGACGGCAGGGCAATATGCTCAGAGACTAACAGAAGAGCCACACAAAGCCATCTCCCCAGTGCTTCTAAAATATCCCCAAATCTCACCTCACTCCCCCAATATGCACACTCTACCTCATGAAGTAGCAGAAGGGTGGGCTGTTCCTGAAGTATTCTCAAAGGGGCCAAGAAGAATCTCACCATTGCTGCAAAAAATCCTTTAAGCCTTTTCTTATGTCACACAGACAGAAGAAAGACTGCCTGAGAATATGGAGTCCCCTTGTGCTACGTTTCACCCTCCAGGGTTACATGTGGGCTAGTCAGTAGCATGGTTCTCTTTTTAAAATAATAAAACAAAATGGATGACCACCAATTATGTCCCACTCTTAAGGAGAGTTTTCAAAAGAGAAACAGAATTTTGTGAGAGTATCAAGACTATTTTCCCTATGCTACCTCCTTAAAGTTTAGATGGTTTGTTTCAGGCTGAAAGATGGTGCCTCTCTCAGGATTAGTTAGTAAAGGAATATGCACCAACAATAAATTATCTTAATTAACCTGCTTGCAGAAGAATCCCATATTTTACTTAAATTAATATCAGCATATGCCTGAACACCATTTTTTTTTGTTTTTTTGAGACAGGGTTTCTCTGTAGCTTTGGAGCCTATCCTGGAACTAGCTCTTGTAGCCCAGGCTGGTCTCGAACTCACAGAAATCCACCTGCCTCTGCCTTCCGAGTGCTGGGATTAAAGGCGTGCGCCACCACCGCCTGGCCTGCCTGAACACCTTTTAAATAGCTTTGAAAGATCTATCACAGCCTCTGAAAGCTGCACAACACTAAAACTCACCTTGTATAAACTTCAACTGAGGTGATCAAACTCTAAATTTACTAGCCATCCTTTCTCTATAGTACTGTCTTGAATTAATAGAGTGTCACCCCAAGAAAGATACCAAAGAACTCTACAGCAGCAAACATTCATCTGCCTCTTACTCATGTGATCAAGGATGGCACAAGAATGATTATCCCCATTTTATAGTCAAAAATAATAAGGAATTGGGATGTAAGTGCTATGCTACACATGATGATGGAAGCAGGAAAGTAAGACTTACTAACTTGATAGTTCAGAAGACTAATGAATCTGACAGAACGGTGGTACTGGAGTTCTTCTGGAGACCTCTTAATCCAAAGCTGTTGTGAAGCATATACATATTATCCAGATAAAAGGCACAGATATCAACGCTGTAAATCTTCACAGAGTCAGGCTCCAAGTGAAGGATGTGCAACTGATTCTTGAGCTCACATAGCGATTATTGCTTGAAAACCCTGTTTCTTAGTGTTCAGTACTCCAAACCCAAAGGAATATGGCAGAACCCTCAAGCTACCTGAAAAGCAGCAACTGGACAGAGGACTTCTGCAGAGCAAGGGCAACAAAGTTCCTCCCCTCGAATAGAGAAGCAATGGAACCTTTAGAATACAACAGCACTGGAGTGCTGTTTTGGATCATGCCTGCAATTAACTAGGTATGGAGTTAAAAAAAAATCTAATGACGAAGGCCAAGGGATGAATTGAACACACTGAGAAAATGGGACACAGTGTTGGGAATAATCTATGCAGGATAAACATTCCTGTTCTTATCTATTTTCTTCTTCATGAAAACATATAGGAAAGAAAACTATTGATGGTCCAGTATTTTACTAGGAAGAAAACTGTTGATTGTCCAGTGTATTACTAGGAAGAAAACTGTTGATGGTCCAGTGTATTACTAGGAAGAAAACTGTTGATTGTCCAGTGTATTACTAGGAAGAAAACTGTTGGTGGTCCAGTGTATTACTAGGAAGAAATTGGAGCCCCAGAAAAAATGCCAGTGGATTAAACAACCATCCTCTGAAAGTCTGTCTTTAGAAGCATTAGGTAGGTTGGCCATTTTACCATGTTTGCTGTGTTTCTTTCTGTTCATACAGAGCCAGATTTCTCCTGTGGGTACAGAGGATTATGGAGCTGGGAGAACTCTTATCTCATTCTGACTCAAGAAATGGCGTGTAGGCATTCAGAATCTTGTTTCTACAACATACTTGCTACCTCATCTTCAGAGAAATTGCTCAAGTTTTCTGAGACTTATTCCCATGGACAAAACTAGATAGCCACAGAGGGCTGTTCAAAGAATGAGATGAGACGAAGTTTTTCAAGATGAGGCAGGGCAGAACCACCACTGTAATGAAGAAGACAACTGGGCAAAATGTCCTCATTCTACAGCCTGACTAGGCACCAGAAATGTGAACACAATGGGCAAAGTCAGAATTTCTTACAGAGGTTATGCTCGCTTTTGTAAAGACATCTCAGTCCAGGATTTGAGAAACAACAAACTATGTTTGCTTTGGGCCAGAATATTTGTGACCTTGATTTTACAATCTCTCGGCCCTAAATATAAATGAAGTACCACATAAAGCCACCTCACAATTTAATTTACAAAAGGAAATTGTTTAAGAAGAAACAAGTAAATAAATAAATAAAATTATTTAAAAGAAAAAGAAACCAGTAAATCAACCTATGTGGGTTTATTTCATGGTTGAATTTAACTTTTAAACTTAACTTAATCTTTAAAGCTTGTGGTAAATCACCTCCTCTGAGCAAGGTAATTTAGAAAGCCACAGGAGTGCGTCCACTGCTATTGTAAACACACTTAAGGGAGTCTCATCTCTTTAAATGTCAAAGCTTAAATATGAAGCATGTATTATCCTTATCTGTACATAGTTAATGAGCTTTATTGATTTGCTTGCTCTTGAACTGAGTGGAAGTCCCTAAGAAGGGAACTCTTTGGTCTACTGGTAGTGGTAGTGTGCTTGGCTGAATCTCACCACTACCACTGACAAATGCTTGCTTGAATTTGATTTCATGTGTACAGATGCTTTGCCTGCATGTATTTCTTTGCACCAGTTTTTCTGGTGCCCGTGGAGGCCAGAAAAGGGCATTGGAGCCTCTGGAACTGGAGTTACAGATGGTTGTTAGCCACATGTGCATGTCGGATTGAACACAAGTTGTCCAGAAGATCAGCTAGCATTCTTAACTATTGAGCCATCCCTGACAATCATGTGCTGCTCTTATTACCAATTGTCATGAGAATTATTTCCACCTTTTGATAACCCTGAATTAGCCGGGTGAGAATCTATTTTTAGCTTTGTATGCATTGATCAGGAGATACCTCTACTCAAATGAGCTATCAATGAGCCCAAAAGGAAACGATTCCTGACTTAAAGTAGAACTTTCCTCAATGCTTCTTCAGCATCTTGGTCTTAATCTACTTATGTTTCTGGGTTCCTTCCTACCTTGACCTCCAAGATCTCATTTATTCTCTGTGGCATGCCTGTGTGCCTGAATTTCAGACATTTAGCTTACTTCTGACCATGCATAAACCTAGACTACCCCTTGCCATGAATTATTGGCTTCCATATCTTGGCTCATGCTAACCGTTGGCAATTGCAAACATAGGAAATGTTCTGATTGCCAATCTAGAATCAAATTCCTATTTTAGGTTGCCAATCTGATAATTCTTATTATAACTCTTGTCTCACCAGGTTATGATTCTGAAAGACAACAAAAATAAGGTTCACTTTGAAGAAGGCAATTAGTAGACGCAATTGGAATCACTACTTTTAGTGTCTGATTTTGCCAGTCCAGTCTAGTAACTGTGCCAAGCACATAAACAAAAAGCACACAGTGCTGCATTAGTTTCAACACCTAGGAGTGAGTCCACAGCCATCTGTAATCAACAACTCATTTAACACCACTAAGTAAGCTTGTAAATTACTCCACGACAAAAGGATACACTTTTGTAACAGCATGCTATTAAGACTGCTAGAGTTAGACATTGTAGACCCTGATATGCAAGGCAGCAGTAAATGCAAGTACAGGCTAAACCTGAGTATTCCAGTAAGGAACTGATTTATGACAAGAGAGAGTAAATGGAGGGAGTAGCAGGAAGCATCATGGCTCTGGGACAGTTTATGTGGAGAAGACAATCTGAGGTCAGAATTTATAAGGTGAGGAAAAGAATTCAGCTTCCAAATGCTGGCACCTGATAATTTTTCACAAGATTACTGGAAAACAGACATCACGATGACCTCCAATCTCTGGGCTTCTTGGGCTTCTGCCACTTTCGTTTCTGAAGAGTGAGAGCTTGCCAAGCGAGTTACATAAATGAGCCAAAATGATAGTGTACAATGGAATGTTTAGGGATGGACACAGAAGATCCTATGGGAAAAAAATGCTTCTGTGGTATTTGTGAATTTAAAGACTTCAAGCAAACCAACAAGTGCCAGAACAGGGGGGAAGGTAGTGTTCCCTGCAGAGGAACTGTAAGAAGGATTCATACCCAAATGCAGGTAGTTAGAGTCATTATTTATTTATTTAATCTTTGATGTCTTTTTCTATGAGCAAATCTTTAAAGACAATCTATAATGAATTTCTAGGTGAAAACTAAAACTTCATGCTATAGAATATGAGCCATACATTATACATATTCTTCTTCCTCTGATCTATGCCTTAAGCTCTAGACAAGGGAAGTGCTCAGTCAGAAAATGCAGTCAGAGAAGGGAAAGCTATGCTGTGTGCAGTGGCTGGCCAGCATATCCCCAGGCTATCATCCTCATAAACTGAGGAAGTCTTGAGATAATTCTGGGATATCTTCTGAGAAAAGTAACTGCAACAATCCCATTCAAAATGGCCATTTTTCTTCTCTTGCCTACATATCATTCAAATAAATATTCATTGCCTGTGTTGTCCCTCTCAAAAATGCTAGAATGGTTATAATTATGTGGTTATTGTCCATTTTGTCTACCAGACTGCAGACGACATGAGGACAAAGCCATCTGTCATGTCAAAACATACCGATCTGTGAACTTCCTGGCTTAAGATACCATTAAAAAGAAAAATTTTCCTCCAAGTATTTGTTATTTTCATATTCACAGGGATGATGCATCCTCAACTTCTCTAGATACTCACTCCCATTGCGATCACATGTCTACTGCGTGTAAGCTACGATGTGGACCCAGATGTAATATGAGAACAGACGTCACTGGGAGTGGGGAGGATAGAGGGACCTGGGAGGAAAACAAGATTTCGTTGCACTAACTCGAGCCCCAATAGAAGTGACTCCCATGCATCAAACAATGTCTCCTTGACAGTCTACTTTATCCCAGCAAATAACACAGGCATCCCCTACAGCAACTTCTCTTCCCACTTCACTGCCAGATAGTGCACTTCTTATTTGCCTCATTCTCTGGAAGCTTCATGACAGCCGCCAGTGCAGAATTCACATTTGCATGGAAATAATTAATCATCTAATATCCCCTTCTATGTACATTGGGAATTTGTTCCATGATTTATCCCTTAACAGTCCCTATGGGTTAACTTTCTCCCAGTGTGTTCACTTATATTTATCAGAAATGTATTAAAAATCACAGCATCACAGAGAACTAGAGTGCTATGATGTTGATTCCTATTAATCTGTAACCAGGGGCTGTACAGAACTTACCGTCTGAATGCGAATTCAATTACTGATTTGCTTGCTGTCGTGTGTGTGTGTGTGTGTGTGTGTGTGTGTGTGTGTTATGTGTGTGTGTTCTCATAAATACTGAAAATCTCCCAGTGATTCTAAACTATTTGTTTGGCAGAGAATTGCCACCCAGCACAATTCCCACTAGGCCTTTTCAAACTGTTCCTATTCCCAAGGAGAAGCTATAACTTCCCTCATTTTGCTCCTCCCCACCAAGTTTAAAAATGACTGCAGGGTCATGAATAATGTTATTGATGGATGCCAATTTCACAGTGTGGGAAGAGAAAGCAAGTTTAGGACCAGTGAATTCAACTTCAGATTAATAAAGGAATGCTTCCTACTTCTGTCCCACCAGTTTTACACAGCTATTCTATCGGGAATCCCAGTGGGAAATGTATTATCAGGCCTATTAAAAACTGCCTCTGGGAAAACAATTAGTCAAAATTCAAATGTTCTATAAATTATGTATAGTTTAGATGTCCCGAAATCTTTCACAAAGTGACCCCACCTTCCCCTGCCCCAGTGTATGTTCTCCTCACTGTTGAGTCTTCACTGGATCTTGAAGGGGGGTACTTAGACTTACTGTAGGCCATTTAGGTTTTTTCTGTTTAAAATCTGTCAAGATCCTGAAGTGGTACAAAGCCGTCTATAAACTGACTGTTGTTTAACAATTAATCTATACCTGCTATTAAGTTCCTTCTTAATTTCTATTACATTTATTTTTTATTGAGGTGGGGGGCATGCATGTGCCATGGCAGGGGTGAAGATGTCGGAGAATAACTTGCAGGAGTGGATTCTCTCCTCCACCATTTTGTGCCCAGAAAACTAACTCAAGTTGTCAGGCTTGGCAGCAGGTGGTCTTATTCCCTGAGCCAGCTGTGTGCAGCCAGTCCTTAATAGTTTAAATTTGCTATTAATCTTTTCCAGCCTTTGAAGTGATATACGCCACTCTGTTCCAGACTCCCATGCTTTACAAAATTGATGTACATTACTAGCACCCAGACAAGTCACCAGACCTTCTCAGAGTCTACAGCAATGGCCTAGATGTGACTTGTGTAAGAATGCCTGACTATTAATATAACAGCCTCCTAACTGACCTTCTGGATTCTGTTCTTCCTTACCTTCTAGCTACTTCCACATCGATAAGGCCATCTTTTTAATAATCATTCTACTCTCCCCATCTCCCATAGGGCATCCTCACTGTCAGCACCACAAAGTCAACTCCCTTAGCAAGGCATTCAGTTCCAGCATACAGCTCCCAACTCATATGTCCTTGATAGGAACTCTCTATTCAATGTTCTACACAAAAGGATGGAATAATTATGAAGACATGAATATAAATGATTGGCTATACACAAATTTGATGCTTCTAACTGTTAAAAATATCAGCAAACTAAGAGACAAAAAAGCAAATGGGAAAGCATAGGTTTTTTAAAAAATTTATAGCAGAAAATGGAAGTTCTTTAAAACGTACAAACACCTTCTAAAAATCAGCAACTCAGTAGAAACAAAATTCTACACAGAAGTAAAAATTTTCTAGAAGAAAGAAAATGGCTCAGAAACACATATAATGCTTCTTAATTCATAAACAAATAGGTTAGTTAAAAATAATATAGTGCAGGTACAAGAATGTCAAAGAGCAAAAGAAACTGTAATCAGGAAAGTATGTAGATGAAAAGTAACTTGCACAAACTGTTGGTGTGACTATAAAGTTAGAAAGTATTTGAAGAAAATTACATAAGACAAAATGGAAATTCCATGTACTTTAGAGCTTGAAATTTCACTTCAAATGATTTTCTTCCAAAGGAAAAACATAATGATAATATACAAAAATAACTATACAAACATATTTAGCAATATTATTTGTAATACTACTAGTCTTTAGAATCTAAATATATACAATAAATAACAAAATTAGCTATAAAACAGAACTATTAAAATGGGTTCATACTTATATAAGCATACATGAAAATGTCCAAAATATATGTACAATATATAAAGTTGCAAACCACTGTATATCATACAACCTCTATAAAAAGTAACAAAATATAATACATATGTAATATGTAGGATTTACATTTATATGCTATGCATTTTTACATATAAAATTATTTTATAGCTAATTTTTTCACATGGTTCATTTGTTAAAGCCCTTCATTTTGAAAGTTCACACCCCAATGCTTATACTACTGCTCTCCTTATCATTCCAACTGCAAATAATTTTACATTCTCCATAAATTTTAGCATAATTTATACCTATTACTCATATAACATCCAAAACATTGTTCAATGAGGCAGCTTGATTCACACGTCCAAGTTCTTCAATTAGAGGGAACGCTCAAAGGCATAGAACCCTGCACCAGACACTGAACACATCCTAGAGTATCTAGGAGGGTATCTTCTAGAATAACAAGAATGGTGACTCTAATTAAAACTGTTCCATTTTGAGTTATATTTTAATGTGACATTTTTTGAAAAGGAAAGTTATTCTCTTGCAATGCTTCTCTTCTGCAATCACAATCCCATGGGATAAGTTAATTGTGACTCCTTCATTTTTCTCCTTAGTCTTAAAAAGACAACAACCAGGTGTGAGATACCTGTTTAATTCCAGGACTCAGGAGACAGAGGCAGATGGATCATTATAAATTCAAGACTAGCCTGGTCTACATGGGGTGTTCCAGGCCAGCCAAGGTTACATAGCAAGACTATGTCCCAAAAATGAAAGCACAGCTATAACAATATATATCTAGGAAATTTCTATTTACCAATAAATCTATATACCCTCATCAATGTCAACATAGCTTCTTACATACTTTTTAGATAAATTATAAAGTCAAACATAAGCTTCAGACAGTAAAATATACTTATATATTATATTAAAATAGAATTCTGGCATCTTAATGAAAATCAATTCAAAGAAAATGGGAAATAAAATCATAATTCATCAGTTATCTCACTAACTAAAAACGTAGTCGGTTACTCTAAGATTAAAATCTTTCAAAGCCTCCAATTGCCAAAGATATGGAGTACTTGAAAACATATACCAGTTGTTTTTTTTACTGCTTTCTAAATACAAAAGACAAGGCAAGACTATTAGAAAAAAAACTAAGAATTGCCTGGAAGCTATAAGACAAAGATTCAAATCTCAACTGCCTACTGAGTAGTCATGGTCATTTAAAAAACTTCCTGATAACTCCCTCTTGAGTAAAATGATGAAGATGTAGTTCATAAGCTCTAATGGTCTTTGATGCTATAACCTGTGTTAACAGCTCCTATATCTGGGAAGTTTCAGGGATCAAGCTTTCTGTTATCCAATGACCTTGATTTAATATATGCATAGCATTCTTCTATATTTTCTCTATAGACATTATCTGCTTTATTAGAGAAAAGTCATTTCTGTCTTCTTTTCCAATTCACCTCTATTTCCTATTCCCACTTTAATATGGATAGTTTCTTCCAGCTTTTATTTTATAGTATAGAAATAGCTGGGGCTGGAAGATGGCTTAGCACTTAACAGCACTGACTGCTTTTGCAGAGGACACAGATTCAGTTCTTAGAATTCACATGTCAGCACACTACTATCTATAACTCCAGTCTTGGAGAACCTAATACCCTCTTCTGGCATTCACAGGTACCAGGTATGCACACAATACACTTATGTTCAACCAGGCAAAACACTTATAAAATTAAAAAATAATTTAAATAAAATCTTAATAAAACATAGCTTGTCTTTCTATCCAATCTTCATTTTCAAGTTCTATAAAAGTCATGGTTAAAAAAAAAGTCATGGTTCCTGGTTCAGTCTTAGATAATAAGTTTTAAGGAATCTTATCTCCTGACATAGCCAGAATTTTGCAGGCAAATATGTACATGTATTTTTGTAGAACATAAGTCTTTTCTTTTCAAAAGATATCCATAGGAATTTGATGGAGAATTCCAGTTCTAAACTCTATCTGGAGAACAGTTCTGACCCTCCTTTGTTCTGAACAGTTTAGTTTCAGTCTTTTTTTGGTCGAGTGATTACAATCATCCTTAACATTTCTTGTTTTTGCTTCTAAAAGACAGTACAACTGATCTGAATCAGTTCCTCTGGGATTCTTCTTAAATTATCCTTATCTCTTGTCTCCACCACTCAGAAAATTTAATAGCCCTATTCATTATATCCACTTAAAGGCCTGCTAACCTCCCCTATCTTGATTTAACAACCTACAATTCTACTTTGTGTTATGCATTTCTGAACCACAGTCTCTTATTAGATTAACTTTCTATAGAACATTATTATTGCCATGTTTACATTTCAATAATATCAGCAATGATTAAGAATTAAAAACTATTGTTTTCCATAGATCACGGTCTATGGAAGATATGTTAGCCTGCACTATTGTGTTTGCTTCTTGAAACAATTTTCTGAAGTAACTATTTGTGGTGGTTTGAAAGGAAATGGCCTCCAAAGGGTGTGACACTATTAGGAGGCATTGCCTTGTTGGAGTAGGTGTGGTCTTGTTGGAGGAAGTGTGTCACTGTGGGGGTGGGCTTTGAGCACTCTTTTGTGCTCAAGCTTCCTTCAGTGTGACTGTCAGTCAACTTGCTGTTGCCTGCAAGATGCAGCCTACTTGTGCCTGCATGCCTCCATGCTCCCCACCATAATGAGCCTCTGGAACTCTAAGCGAGCCACCATAATTAAATGCTTTCCTTATAAGAGTTGCCATGATCATCATGTCTTTACACAACAATAGAAACCCTAGAACACTATTATTATCTTCATTTTGTAGGTAAGGAAATTGATGCAAAGATATTTAGGAGTTAGTCCAAGTTAAATATTACTAAATGGCAGAGTTAAGATTTGTATTCAAGCCTACTGGCCACTAAACTCAGGATCTCTGTGAGGCTTTTTGTTGTTATATTGTTTGTTTTTTATATGTGCATGTGAGTGTGTGTTTATGTGTGTCTGTGTGTGTGTGTGGTGTTTTGCCTGCATGTATGTCTGTGCACCACTTGCAAGCCTGGTGGTTACATAAATCAGAAATTAGCATTAGAGTCCCTGGAACTAGATTATGTTAGCCACCATATATTTGGGTTCTGGGAATCTATGCCAGGTTCATTGTAAGAGCAAACAGTGCACTTAACCACTAAACCATCTATCTCTCCAGAACCCTCTTTATAGTTTTGAATTCACAATCTGCCTTCCTCAGCCTTCCCAGTGCCCCAAAGTCCATACTCTTTAATTCTTTGATAAGTCCATACAGTATATTTTATCATAATTTTTTACCCCTCAACTGTTCTCAGATTGTCCACTTCCTTAGTAACTCAACTTCTTGTTTTCTCTCCTTAAAAAAAACCCCACAAAACAAAAGAAAAATGCTGATTTCTGTTGGTCAACTACTTTTGAGTATTGGGACCTACCATAGAATATGGTTGATATAGATGGTATCACTCTAGAAAAAAACTCTCTTCTCTTTCTCAGTATTTATTATTTGCAATTAGATTCTTGACTAGCAGTAGAACTTTACACCCACTTCCACTCTTCTGTGCTATAGTTTTGTTTGCCTTGAACTTGTGCAGGTCACAGTTTCTGCAAGTTTATGTATGTGCCACCAGCCTTGGTGCATTTGAAAAATGTTTCTCTAAAATCATCTACCAGCTCTGATTCTTAGAATCTTCCTTCTCCCTCTTCCACATTGATCCCTGACCTTGAGGAGGGACATGTGATAAAGACATTTCATTCTGAGTCTAGCATTTTGAAGTCTCTCACTTTTTAAAAAATATTTATTTATCATGTATACAGTGTTTTGCCTGCAGGCCAAAAGAGAGCACCAGATCTCATCACAGATGGTTGTGGACCATCTTAAGTTTGCTAGGAATTGAACTCAGGACCTCTGGAAGAGCAGTCAGTGCTCTTCACTGGTGAGCCATCTCTTCAGTCCAGTATTTTATTTTTTCACATTGCCCAGCTGAGGGTCTCTGTGATGATTGCCATCTACTTCAAGAAGAAGTTTCTTTGATGAAGGTAAAATGCAAAGATTATACTCTGTTTTCTATTTCTAGAAATAAATGTCTATATGCTATAGGATTCTAGCTGCAGGAAATTCTAGAAAACATAAAACTCATCTATGGTGACACGAGACAGGCTGCCTTCTAGGAAAAAACACAAGGAAATTGGTGTGTGGCAATGGTCTGTATTCTGTCAATTATATTTTAAATAAATGTGGATTGGCCAGTAGCCAGGCAGGAAGTATAGGCGGGGCAACCAGACAGGAAGTAAAGGCAGGTCAATGAAAACAGGAGAATTTTGGGAAGAGGATTCTGCTTTCTGCTGTCTTGTCCCAGCCACAGAAGAAGATGTGACTGTCCCGTCGAATAAGGTACTGAGCCATGTGGCTAACATAGATAAGAATAATGGGCTAATATAAGTTGTAAGAGATAAGAAGTCTGAGCTACTGGGTCAATCAGTTTATGATTAATGTAGACCTCTGTGAGATTTCTTTGGGACATAATGACTGTGGAAACCAGGCAGGACAGAAACCTTGGTCAACAAGAAATTACATAAGAGTAATATTAAACATGAGCTTGAGGGTAGTAACATGGAAGTATATGTTTGCTATCGTTCATTTACTTTCATAGCTAAAATGATGGTTCAGTAACAATCAAAATTGTTAACTAGGTAAGTGAAGTATAAACACTCCACTTTTATGCTTAGTAACAAAGGATAGAAAGCCAATTACATTGATCACTTAAAGATCCATACTATCTACCATTAAGACATGTAAATGCATTAATATGTCCGCAGGTACAAATCTTCCCATTGCCCAATTTAAAGCTACTAAAATGGTCAAAAGAGTGTGGTTCCTTTAGGAAAGTGGTTCTCAACTTTCCTAATGCTGTGGTTCTCATGCTGTTTCAGCTTCAGTTTCTCATGCTGTGGTGATCCCCAATCATAAATTTTCATTGTGACTCCATAACTGTAATTTCGCTACTGTTATGAACTGTAATGTAAATATCTACGTTTTCCAATGGTCTTAGATGACCCCTGTGAAACAGTCATTCAATTCTCAAGGGACTGCAACCCACAGGTAGAGAACCAAAGTTTTAGGATAAAATAATTGCTTTCAAATAAGTGAAAACTGGATCCACACGACTTTTAACAATGTATGATCACATTTTGGAAAGTCAAACTGGATCACTTCCCACTAGTATCACTTGGATAGAGGCAGAGATATTACTAATTATCCTATAGTGTAAAGACATAGCCTGTAATAATGAGCTAATTAACTGTTTTAAAATGTCAATAGTGTCAAAGTTGAGAAACGCAGAGGTAAAGTTTTGCTACAGCAAAATAAATTTATATGTAAGGATTCTGCAAGAGACAAATAGGTGAACAAATCAACATACATTAAAGTCAACTGTTTCAGCCAGCAGGTCGTTTGCAAAGCAGTGAACAATATCCGAAAGGATGAGCACAAGATAAAGACAATGGGATTGGATTTGGGAGTGTGGGTGGTACTGAGGTTTCACATACAGGGAGAGGTTGGCAGGGTATTTTAAAAATCATCTAAAAAGCAATTTCAAGACACTGAAAGATAAGAATGAAACACCAAAAAGGACAAAGGCTTCAAAAAGTTGAACATGGACTAATTTCCCACTTTGCCTAAGGCTATCCCTGCAAGTAAGCAAGTAGTTCTTAATCTGAATTTTATTCAAGAAAAATAAATTGGAGTGAGAGGGCTTGTTATTTTGCCATAAGTTCGGAGTTTTGTTTCTCTTTAAAAATAAATATCTACTCCCAAGAAGTCATGCCACAGAGAAAAAAGTCACATTAAATAGAGACAAAAGAAGACGTTGCCCTAGCAACCAGAAGCACTTACAAGATTTCATCAAACTCATTGTACACTATTTCATTTTTTATTTCATCACTTTTTTCAGCGTGGAAAGGTTTGAAATAGACTGATAAATAATTGCCTGAGTGGGCTTAACACCTTCTAATATCCCATCATGAAATGTCTTTCACCATTATGAAGGACATAATTCTGAATTGTAAATGCAAAAGAATATAATAGCCTCATCCCTCCCCCTTCAATTCAAAAGGTCGACAGTGTAAAGCAACAAAGGCGCTCTCATACAGTACAAAAGAGGTTTCTCTCACATACCAGGGTTCTACACTCTGCTGAGCATGGAAAAAGCATTTCCCAAACCGCTCCTTTTGAAAAGTAGCAAGATTTCCTTAAGAACCAAAATGATACTAGCTTATCCTCTCTGCTGTTACAGATGGTGTGCACCCAAGAAGAATCAGAAAATAGCAATAATTTTTAAAGTAAATTTTATTTAATTCCAAGACTCGGGCTATTGCTTAAATATGAAAGGAGAAAAAGCAACCAAAAAAAGTAGCAGCATATGATAAAGTTCACACTGACCCAGAACGTGTCAGGTTAGTCCTGACTGTGCTACAAATGACCTGCAAGTCTGAGCAAGCTGCTGCCACGATCTGGGGGCTCAGTTATTTCATGGATCAAGTGAAAGGGATGGTCAAATAAGATTTCCTTGAAAGACAATCACATGATTCAATATAACGAATCACTGGGGTAGGGTGGGGGGTCCTACTTTCTAACTCCATGCCATTCTTTTTCTTTGGGGGAATTTTTTAAGACTCATGTGCAGCTTGATCTGTTTTTCTGTCTATGTCTATATTTTTCTAATCAGTGTTCTTAGTCCTTGACTTTCAAAACCTTGTTCTTTTTAAGGCTGAGTATAATCCCTCCTGCATAATGTCAACAAGACATTTCTTACCTATGGATGAATCATTCCAGAAACCTTAGCACGTAAGTAATTTAAGACAGACCCTGAGCTGATAGACGTCACAAGTGCACCTGTGCTCACCAGAGACCCCCCTCCCTGATCATGTAACTGTAGAAGCTTCCTGTACATATATACAAAGAAGGAATTAATCCTCAAGAAGGAAAGCCTTCTAAATTCAGAATGCTTTTGGTATTTAACAGAGAAAGAAAAAGCCCATCATTCATTCTTTAAATGGAAATAATTGAGTTAGCTATAGAACCCAATACATGAGGTTTAATTTAATTTGTACGCAATAAAACTGCATTCTGTAACAAAAATATGTTTCAACAACTCTCCTTAAAGTAAAAAGAGTGACAGTGATCCACTTCTTAGAAGAGGATCATATTCAGACTACATAAACATCTTGTATAAGGAAAATAAACAAGCTATATGGCTACTGATTAGGGGATATGGTCATTTGTATCAATTTGTACTGAGAAAAATACAGCATCTCAAATAACTGGACTTAACATATTTAATTAGCGATGGTTAAATTCTCCACAGCTTCCCATATAGAGTCCTCCAGTTGGCTTCATGGTTTCTATCAGTGTGATATTCTGCACAGAGGAAATTAAAATTCATCTCCTCTCTATGTTGCATTCCATTATGGCACAAATGCAGATACAAACCTGGCATGATGAAAGAAATGAGAAAAAATAACTACTGAGACAACTAGGTTGCATACAAAGCAGAAGCAACAAAGCCAAGTGTAATAAAAAATTCTATGTATGAGTCTTAGAAAAGTAGTCAAGCTCTGTGTTACTATATGTAACCTGTTTTACCATATGGGAAAATGATCATCTAATGAAATGTTTTAATTATTACTAAATACCAAAGAATATGATAGAAGTCATTATTTTTCATTAGCATATGGGTCATTCTAACTAAAGACAACAACTGAATACAGTCTGGGAAAAGTTCAAATTTTACAGGGTTAAGAACAGCAATCGTACACTGGGCAGTGGTGGCACACACCTTTAAGCCCAGCACTCAGGAGACAGAGGCAAGTAGGTCTCTGGGTTCAAGGCCAGCCTGGTCTACAGAGTGAGTCCTAGGACAGCCAAGGCTACAGAGAAAATTCCTGTCTCAAAGAACAAAACATAACACAACAAAACAAAACAACAACAAAAGGAATCATAATCTCTGAGTATTGATTGTTTGATTCAACTGATTCATTACTCAAACTAGAATACCTTATCTAGAATAAATACAATTATTCAAATACATACAAGTCAGCAGAAAAGAGAGAAATGTTTGTCCTCTAGCTCCAAGGGCACACAATCATAAATTTAGTGTGATTTGATGATGGATAAAGATTTTTCTATGAAAGAATGAATAACTTTGTCTGAGAGATGAATGGAACTGAGACATCTTCACAAGCTGATATTTGAAATATTTCCTGGAGGATGAGTAGAAGATAAAAAAGGGGGAAGGTGTGGTGGGCGTCTGTAAGATAAACAAGTTCTGTGTGCATATAATATGGCAGCACAGAAAAGCATGGCACAACCAGTGAACAGGAGATTGATTTAGTGTAGCTTGAGGAGAGCTTTCTGTAGGAGTGAAGCTTGAAAAATGGTACAAAGTTACTTTCATTGGCACAGAACATGGAAACTTGTCCTGAAAACTATGGGAAAACATCCCTAGCTTTTAAATACAGCTCATCAGCCTGATTAGAGTTGCATTATAGAAAATTCCCTCTACCATTAGTTGGAGGGATGGATGAGCTAGAGCCCATTAGTTTTCATCTTATAGAACTAGTACAATATTCACACAAAAAATAATTTACTAGAAGTCCTCGTGCATGCATTAGAATGAATTCCTACTTTACTCAGCATCCTAGGGTTAGGAATAAATATTAAATCACTAGGATGGCTCAACTGAATAAGAATATTATGAATAAATGAAAAGACATTGATAAGACATACTTGAAGTGTTGAAATGTAGGGCTCAGGCTGGTTATAATAGGAAGTTAGCCACTATGAGGAGTAACAGATATTGTGGACAAGATCTCGGTTCTCATCATCACCCCTTAGTCCCATGATCATTGTACATGACAAGGGAAAAGAGTGTTAATAATAATGTTATTATTATATAATGTTAAGGTTAATATTATTAACATTATTATATATTATATTATTATATAATGTTAATGTTAATAATAATGTGTTAATAATGAAAGGCACACTATAAAAGCTGAGTTTTGGTCAGGATGGTAGCAGAAATGGAATAGGATACTGTGGGTGGAATTACAAGGGGGATTTGTGGCTTTGTGTCCGGTAAGTTTGGATATGCTATGTATTCATTTACACTGAATTCTAGAAAGTCTTTATTTCTGTCTTGACACATTTTTCATCCAACAGAGGGCTGCTCAGTTTCTATGAGTATGTAGACTTTCTGTTGTTGATACCTGCTGAGGGAGATTAAGCCCTCTTGCTTTCAGCCAATGGCTTCTACGATACCAGCCCACTGGGGCGTGGTTTTCATGGCCAATTTATTGATTGCATAAGAATTAAGTTAGTTGACTGAGATGGAGGGGGGAGGGCCTTGGGCTTCCCATAGGACAGGGTATCCTGCACCATCATAAGGAAGCAGGGGGAGGGCAGTGGGGTAGTGGGGGAGCGGGAGGGCCGGGAACAAGGGGAGTAAATGTAAATTTTTCTTTTAACAATAAAAATTAAAAAAAAAATAAGCTGCATCAGCTCTCCAGGCTTTGCTTGCTTCCGGCTTCCATGCTGACTGCTAGACTTGGTTTCCTGTTTGCGACCAGAGGAACGTGGTTTGGGACATTGATCTGTAAATTGTATCCCCTCCAATAAAATATCCCTTTTTTAATCAAATTGGTATAAGATTGTCCTGCGAAAATAGATATCCAGCTTGAATCTGTGGTGGTCTGATAGGATGCAGGGCATTAGCTCCAGTATTTTTCTGCTTAGTTTTTGTTTGAATGACCTGTCCATTGATAGGAGTGGGTTTTGAATCATTGTGTGAGTGTCAATATGTAATTTAAGCTGTTAATAATGTTTCTTTTATGAACTTGGGTGCCCTTGTGTTTGGTGTATAGATGTCAAGAATTGCAATGTCCTTTTGGTGGATTTTCCTTTTGATACGTATCTAGTGTCCTTCCTTATCTCTTCTGATTATTTTTGGTCTGAAGTCTATTTTGTCAGATATTAAAATGGTTATTCTAAGCTTTCTTCTTAGGTCCATTTACTTGGAATATCTTTTTCCATCCTTTTACTCTGAGTTGATGTCTATCCTTGATGTTGAGGTATGCTTCTTGAATGCAGCAGAAGGATGGACCCTTTTTTCTAATCTAGTCTCTTAGTTGGTGTCTTCTTATTGGAAGTTGAGAACTCTGATATTGAGAGTATTCAAAGAGCAATGTTTTCTGATTCCTGTTATTTGTATGTATGTTTCCCCCTTCTTTTATTTTCTGTTTTGTTATTATTTATTCCTAGTGTTTTCTTGGGTGTGGTTAGCCTCTTCATGTTGAATGTTTTATTCTACCTTTTGTAGAGCTGGAATTGAGATATATACCACTTAAATTTTGTTTTATCATGGAGTGTTTTTCTTTCTCCAACTATTTCTGAAGTTCTGAATTCTAAAGAGCCAACTCATCAAAGGTAAATTTGAATTCAGGATCTCACCAAGATATTCAAGTTCTAGGTGATACATCCATATTCTAACAAATCAAATCACAATTGTTAATAAGCTTATTATTTTGCATTATCTCATTTCTTCATTACAATACTTGGAATTTCCCATTTACTTGGTTTCTTTAAACCCAGGTACAGACAGTTTAATTGGATACAAAATAAAACAAAGTAAGATTATGTCATTTGGCTAAGAATTTATGTATTCTTGAGAAAAGGACAGTTAGTACACAGGCCTTTTTCATTCCTCAAGCTTTTGCCAAATGAAGAGACTATGAGAGTAGGCTGACACTGGAGGATTCAGTCAGACATGTTGGTGCATGCCTTTCATCCCAGCACTCAGGAGGTGGATCTCTGCAAGTTCTAGAGCTTAAAGCAAACTAGTATTATTTAGAAGAGAATTCATTCCCCTGCTCTACACTATCTGTTACCCATTAGAATGTTGATCACATAAAGACAAAGCAAATTAAGTCAACAATGCAACTCCTAATATAGTCTAGCTTCTTTTAGAATCCCTTTCCCAATGGGATTTATGATCTGAGTCTGTAAAGAAGCACCTTGGAGAAGATAAGTGTCAGTGGTTCAGTCAGCCACCACTGGGCCGTATTTGCATAATGGAGAAGTTACTCACTGCTTGAACATGGAGTTGAGAAGAACAGGTGAGTGGTGCTAATGCCTAAGACTTCATGCTGAAGCACCAGGAGAGAGACATGCTAGTGTCATTGGAACTTTGCTCTTAGCAAGTTCCTCCCTTTCATATGAGCTCCCGCTTGGTAAGTTTATCACTACAGCTGCTAGCTATTCCAGTTGGTAGTCATTTTCCATACTACCTCTGGGCAGTTTGTTTCTGTCTCCCATCAAGCTATTCTACTGTCTCAGCATAGCTAGATGCTGGGCACTAATCTAGATGGAAAAACAAAATCCTACCAAGTCTGACTGAGTATTTTACTTTTCAACCTGTTTATGCAAACTCTGAGAGAGAACGAAGAGCCCAAATTTGGGGTTTTTGTTCTGTTCCTCCAGGCACTTAATTTTCTATAGTTATTTTAGGAAGCCTGACCATTAAAACTGTTAACAAAATGCTTTGGCATTATGTGTAATTGCATATTGGTAATCACTAAGTATTACTGCAGAATGCCAAAAAGCATATTTAGGGTTCTCTGCCACTGGATTATTACTCATACAGTTGCCAAACACAAAGCTGCCTGCTGCTAGATTCTAGACGTATCAAATTAATCACATCTCTGATGACAATGATTTACCTTAATTATCACAAACCATAATTTTAGTTTTAGTTCAAATAGGAATCAAAGATTGGTTTCTTGACAAGATGATTGCATATGTCTATCAGAGAGGTAGCTTGACTATATTCAGAAAAGTACTGTCTCATATATATATATATATATATATATATATATATATATATCTCCAATATGAATTCCAGATTTCCTGTACCAGACAATTTCTCAGACAATGGATAGACCTACTATTTGCTTTATAAATACAGGAACGATATAAGCAGGATTTTTTGATATAAATGATTTAAATGAGGTCATATGTGAAAGATTTGCTGAGCACCTTAATGACCTCAGAGAAACCGAAACTAAAAAGAAAAATCAATCTGTAAGCAGGGAATGGAAAGATGGCTCAGTGGGTAAGAGCAACTGCCGCACTTTGCAGAGATCCAAGTTTGCTCTACTTGTAACTCCAGTTCCAGGGGATCTGATTTCCTCTTCTGATCTCTATGGGACTCCTGCACAGAAGTGGTACATATGCAGACACCTAGGCATGTGCACAAGTGTATGCGCATGCACACAAGCATAAAATAAATAATTTTGAAAATCTGTAAGCAAAACGTGAATCACATTTGTTGTCATCTCATGTGTGTTCAGTGTCCAGGGTATGTTACACATCGTTGATTCAGCACCTGCCCCCACCGAGTATAGTCATTTTTCCTACAGAAAAGATAGAGATGAATAGCACTGCTCATTTAATTATAAAAGGGCTCTATTCCTACTAGTTACACACATAGATCATGTGTATATTCATTTACTGTTTTTTTTCCCCCAGGCACCTGGTAAAGTGCTTCTCCTCAAGTTAGTGTGCACCAGCAGCAAAGTCTTAGGAGGATAGACCGTCATCCATTTTCCTATAGGCTAATGATGACACTGGCTGAATTTGAGCCTCAATCATTTCTTTGTTTTAGAGTTGAAGGAAAAGAGTATTATATATAAGCTGTTCTTGGTTGTAAAAAACCTGATTTCCATACTAATGAATGACCCAATTTATAGTTCAACAAAAATGGCTTATCCTTGGGAAAAGGGATATATGTCACTCAACAAAGAGACTGATTCAAGAAAGCCACACTGCCTGTCACAACTTAGGAGGAAATGAGGAACAGACTCCTAGATTGAAAGAGGAAAAGAAAAAAGAAAAGATGCTTATAATCCCCCACACACACATACACATACACACACTCAAATTTGAAAAAAATATCATCCATCTCACTAAGATTCACAGACACACTTGGGGGGTTTAGGAAGATGGCTCAAGAATTGCTGTGAAAATATGAAGACCTTGAGTTTTGAACCCCAATACACATGTAAACATTGTGGGTCTGGCAGAGTATGGCTAGAATCTCAGCACTGGTAAGCAGAGATGAGAGGATTCCTGAAGCTCACTAGCCAGTTTGTCTAGACAATCAGTGAGCTCTAGGCTCAGTGGGAGACCCTGCCTCAAAAAATAAGTCAGAATTAATTTGGGGATGACACCTGCTATCTACCTTTGGCCTCCATATGTGGATACACTGATAATCAGATAATCCACATTCACACAAAACCAAAGTGAATACCATCAACATACACATTCACATGTCATCTAGAAAGCCTATTTAATATTTTCTATCAATTTCTTAGAAATCTTTGTAACTACATTTTGGTTTTTGGTTCTCTACAATCTTTTCTGATTCTCTGTAGTTTTGGAGATACATTGCCACTGCTAACACTCCTCATTCCTGTCCCTGGTGTCAAATTCATAAACCAAATCTGACTATCAAGATTTCAAGGGACTAGAACTGCAGGACTCTAGAAGAAAACACCCTCCCAATTTCCATCCCCCTCTATAGTTATGAAGCCATGACAAGACTAGGAACAGTGAATTGTAGTCTTATTACCTCAAAATTAAACCAATTTTTCAAATATATCTTAGTCACCATCCTGGGCATACTGATTTTGTAAAGTACTTCCACAGATCTTTCACATTAGACAATATAAATGACTATATATGTATTATCAGATTTTATGCTCACACTAATTGTTTGATGTAATTTCTCCAAGTTTCTGTATCTTCCAGATAAGGAAATTGGAATTTAATTAGGTTGAGGCATGTAGCAGAAAGAATACTTTGTCTTTTTTGTTTATCTCAACCTTTCTTACTTTTCAATCTTTCAACCTTTGAATGATTAGTGTTTGTAATACTATGAGCACAAAATTTCCTGTAGATGATGTATCTTTTTCGTTTTTTTCTGAAAGAAGGTTTCTGTGTGTGACACTGGTTTGTTTAGGAACTTACTCTGTAAACCAGGCTGGCCTCGAACTCACAGAGATCCGCCTGCCTCTGCCTCCTGAGTGCTGGGATTAAAGGCATGCACCACCATTCTTCATCTGTAGATAGTGTATATTTTTGAAAATTCATATATGTTATGATAAATATAAGCCACATGTTATCAGTGCTACTAGACAAGATATCCTTAAAACTTGACCACAGTGGTCTCTTCTGCCTCTCTCGTGTGCAGCAATACTCTAAGAGCACTAAGTGTGTCTTACCAGAGGCTATCTGATCCCCAGAACATGTTATGAGAGTTTGAAGCTACATTATGGATTCCACGCTAGTTCTTGGTGCTGCTTATGGGTTAGCATAACTAAATCATAAACTAATCTCTCATTTCTTACACCAGAAGTATAACTAGGTCAAAGCAACTTACAGGCATTGCTGTCCCCTAAGATCAATACCTCTACATGCTCACCGGAATTTTCCCATATTCACTGAGCTCTTCCTTCAGTTGTAAATTTCACTGAGTGTTCTCTGCTTTGGGTTCATTACATATATTCCACTTTCTCAGCCCAGCATCCTTTCTTAGCTACCTGTATATTACAAGTTATAGCTTGCCTTACCTACTAACCTAACTAGCCTTCTATATAAAGCAAGTTCCTATATTCTTCTTGCCCTCCACTGTCAGTTTCAGCCTTTTGGTTGTTGCTGTTGATTAAAACATTTTTATTGGTCCTTTACTTAGTTTTCTTTGTTTGATTCCTCCACTTGAATAGGTGCGCCAAGAAAATAAGAACTTATCTGTCTTATTCACCATGATGTCCCAATTACTGAGTCTGGTGAATGGATAGAGTTAGTGAATATTGATTGAATGAACTGGGTGAATAAATAACTGTGAAATACCAATTCATTTGTCAAGTCTTCTGAAAAGTTCTCAATATGAAAAAGTTACAAAATATAAGGGCTTTGCAATTTAGCTTTATCTGCAGTAAAATACAAATAGGTAAATCATTCAACTTTCAATATGTCAAATATTTAAGAGACTACTTAGTGGCAAGCACAAAAGACTAGGAAAGCAAAAAGAGCCATGGCTCACACAAGGCTCATTTCCTAACCTGGCACTTCTCTATTGGAAAGGCACAAGAATTTTACTTACAGATTTGTTTTAAATTCTGATGCCTAGACTATAACCTCGCAAAGTTTTTGATTGCATAGTTTCAGGACAACCTAGGCTACATAGAAAGATCCTGTCCCCCAAAAAAGAAGCAACAATAAGAAAAATCCAAGGCACTGGAGCAATGTGAGATGTGTGGTACACTGTTCTAGATGTACAAATAGAGAAATGAAGAGAACCATTCACAAAACAAGAGATATTTGAGCTGGATATATTGAAAATGAAAACTATATTATAGAAAGCACGATCAATTTTAGTACTTCCACCAAAATAATGAGTAAAAATACTGAAAATTTCATTAGAACCCCAAACACTAGATATCATTGGGCTTTAAAAGGGGGCTAAACATTACTTATCAAATTTCATCTGAGAACCTTGAGGAAATGGAAACATCTACTCAGTGTTTCTGAGTTGACCTTAACATTCTGCAATTCTTAGAGTGTTTTCAGGGAATCCTTCTGCTGGAGACTAATTGAATAATACACTGGAGGTAGTAGGATTTTAGAGACCCATAAAGACACATTCATTGTCAATGCAACTATTTAAAAGATAGAATATTAGTTACTTTGCTATCCCTTTAATGACATTACATGACAGAAAAAACTTAAAGGAAGAAAGAATTATTTTGGCTCACAGTTTCATAAAATGTCAGTCCTTCATGGTAGGGCAGGTATAACACTGTGTATTACAGAGTGCATTCATATCACAAAAGATCAGGAAGCATGGAAGAGTCCAGAAACCAGGGACGACCCAATAACCCTCAAAAGTCTACCCTAATGACCTATTTCCACTAGCAAAGCCTTACCTCTTAAAGGTTCTACAGCCTCTCAAAATGGGTGGAAAACAATCATTCAAAATATGAGCCCATAGGGGACAATCCATATCCAAATCATAACAGGAAAAATGTCAACAGAGAATTGAAACCAAAATGCAGACCAAAGAGCATATATTCCATCCAGAGAACTTGAGACACTTTTAATCCAGAATCAATCAATAGGACTCTTTTTCCTCCAATATTTTATTCCTCCACAGGAGCAATAATAATTCATAACATGAACATTTATGGGGCTGGAGAGATGACTTAGTGTTTAAGAGTATGTGTTGCTCTTATAGAAGACTGGGGTTACCTTTTTAGCACGTACATGGTAGCTCATAACCGTATGTAATTCCAGATCCAGGGGAACTGACAACCTCTTCTGGCCTCTTCAGGCACTGCACTCACATGGCACACAGACACATATGAAAGTAAAATACCCATATATATATATATATATATATATTATGATATATATATGTTATATATATATGTTATATATATATAACATAAGAAGAAATTATTTGAAAAAGATGCACCTTCCATACATAGAATTATATTAGATTCATATCTATCATCTTGCATGAAAGCTAACTCCAGATAAATCAAAGAACGAAATGTGAAACACCAAAACTGCTGCAAGAAAACAAAATAAGAAAACCTGCATGGTGTAGGAATGGGCTTTTGGAATAAGACTCAATTTGCCAAAGAAATTAGGCCAACAATTGACAAGTGGTATTTTAAAATTAAAATGCTACTGCACAACTAAAGAAACACTTATTTGGGTGAAGAGGAATTGCTGAGAGTCGGAAAGAATTTTTGTTAGCTAGCTATCTGACAGAGGATGCTATCCGACATATACAAAGAACTCAAAAAATACAAAGAGACAAAAGAACACATGACCCATTCACATGATAGGTCTGGGACTTGAACAGAGTTTTCTCAAAAGAATAAAAAACTGGCTAAGAAATATCTCAAAAATGTTAATCATCTCTACCAATTAGGGAAGTGGAAACCAAAACATCTTTGAAAATTCATCTTACCCTGACAGAATGGCAAAGGTCAACAAAACAAAAAATGCTGGATACATTTTGGGGAAAGGGGAATCCTCATTCAGTTTGTGGGATTGCAAACTGGTCCAGCCACATTGGGAATCAGTATGAAGAAACTTCAAAAAAATAAAAATAAATCTAATATAAGACCCAGATGTACCACAACATTCTTTGGCATAGGCCCAAAGGCTTAACATATTATCCCACAGATAGTACTTGCCCAGCCATGTTTATAGTTACTCTATTTGAAATAGCCAGGAATTGGAAGCAGCATAAATATCCTTCAACTGATGAGTTGATAATGAAAATGTGGTACATATAACTATGGAATACTATTCAGCTGTAAGGAAAAAAATGAAGTAATAAACTTTGCAGCTAAATGAATGGAATTAGAAAATATCATATTGAATGAGGTAACCTAGAACTGTTAAAGACAAATGTGTCATATTTTTCTCATCTTGGACATCTGGCTTCAAATTTCAGATATTGGTGATTTTGAAAGACCAGTTTCTGGGCTTTGCTGCCAGCACGACCTATGGCTCCTGCGGGAGACAGAGCATTTCAGTGGGTTTGTGACTACAATGCTACTGTTCATTTGATGGCAACTGGACTCTCTGTGTGCCGGGAACTGTGTGTAGCTCAGGGGCACCAAATGGCTCTGAGGCAAGAGCAGCTAGGCTCAGCTCAGGCTCCAGCTCCTCCATGCTGAAATATGCTGATCTCAGGCAGGAACAACCATAATTATCATGATAATACTGCAGTTAAGGTTTAGACTGGGCAGGAAATAGGCTGTACCGTATTTCTCCTACATAACACAACTTAAGTTTTTAAGATGTACTTAACATTTTGAGAATTGCTCCTGGTTAATGAAGAATTACAGATTCACAATAGGATAGATTCAGACATAAAAGACCTGTAAATGGGTCATACTGTTAAATAAATGTACATAGACTTGGGAAAAAATAATATAGAGAATAATAAAATAAAGTTAATGCCTTAAAAAAAGGTAAAGTCTTTAAAGAGAATACAGATAGTTATACATTAAAAGAAATAAAAAATAAGTCACATGAACATGGAAAATTCACAGAATGTCTAGATTATGTATTTTGTTGTGTTTTATTTAAATTTTTTGACTGTGAAGGAGCTAAGTACAAAGAGACATCTCATTATATGGGCTGCCAATCTAAACCAGCATGGATATTATAAAGATATTTTTGATTCACAATTTGGGTCTAAGGATATGATGCTTTCAGAAGGAGGTTCTTCTTTTGTTTTCACAGGGGATGAGAACTTGTGGACTTCTCCTATACCAATCTGGTATGATAGACCATGCCCTCCTGAAAGGTCACCATGAACACCTTCAAAAAATTACTTCACTCAACTGCCGACTGAGATGTAGCTGCCACACAGGTTATACCATGAAAGACCTAATTAACATTGCCCACATACAGCAGGAAGAAGTTTGGAGAGAAATAACTACGTCCATATTCCCAAATATTGTTTATAATTTTTTTTTTACATTTAAAGGGGGAGAGGGTATAGATATGAATAATTTGCATTGATATAAATTTTGCTTTGTGATATAAATTTAAGGTCAATCTTGTTATATGTATATTTCTGATCTTGATTAAGGTATTGTGATTGTATAGTTCATTTAAAAAAATGTAATGTATAATTAGGCTGTTAATGGATAATCATCTATAATAGTTAAGTTTGTAGTCATGTTAGTTAGATTTTCTAGATATATAGATATATTTCAATTAGATAGGCATTCTTCATATCTTTCAAAGACGACAGAATATGGCATTTAATGTTTTAATAACTTAGGGCTTTTCATGACAATGAGACACATCTGCTCCTGGCAGCATCAAGCTACTTCCTGAGGAAGATGGGCATCGAAAAGGCTACTTATGGAGTTTGTTAACCATTTGGGCAAGAAACTGCTCTTCCCTGGACTGCTTAAATGGACACAAAGAACCCACAGAGAGATGACTGCTGAACTTGCCTAAAGGTGAGATGAGCCTTCAGTGTTTCTGCCTCATGAAAGAGGATTCTGCAGGATACAAAATAAAGTGATTGAACTGTCTTTGAATTTTCCTGCTTCATAGAAATGTCTGCTGGATGTTATGGGCCTGTAGGCTGAAGATCGATGCCCCAATGGTACAGAGGAACTTTGGGTGACTGTACAGGCAGCGAGATGTCTCTGTCATTTCTAGAGTTTTGTAAGCTGCTTACTTCTTGTTTACTTAGGTAATATTATATCGTTCTGGAGTCTTTGATGGAATTGAAGAATGGATAGTTATAGTTTTCCTTAGTTATGATAAAAGATAAAATAGATCTAAGTATGGTAACTAATTCTTGCTTGATAACTGTTTTGTTATATGTAACTTTACTATGTTAAAAGGAAAGCCATTATTTTTTTGTTTAAACAGAAAAAGGGGAAATGGTGTAGGAGGGATCTTCTGTATTTTGTGTTGCTTTCATTGGTTAATAAATAGACTGCCTTGGCCGGTAGGATAGGTCAGCCCTTAGGTGGGCAGAGTAGACAGAACAGAAGGCTGGAAAGAAAGGAAGTGTGGCAGACGCCATGCTGCTCCTACCTGAGATGGACGTAGATTAGACTCCTGCCGGTAAGCCACAACACGTGATGATACACAGATTTCTAGATATGGGTTAAAGCAAGATGTAAGCATTAGCCAAGAAAAAGCTAGAGATAATGGGCCAGGCAATAATTTAATTAATACAATTTACGTGTGGTTATTTCAAATGTAAGCTAGCCCAGCAGCCGGGAGCCAGGCAGGACTAAACAAAAGGACCTATGTTCCTCTCAGGTACTGGGAACACAGCCGGCACCTCCTACAACAACAGTCTATGTGTGCATATGTATACACTTGCATATATAGTTTAAATGAAATGTTCTTACTTGGGCTTAAAATATTCCCCTTAAAAGCTATAGACTAAGAAAAAAAAAAAAGCGCAGACCAGGCATAAGAATCCCCCTTTCAAGTTGTTAGTTAGGGGAGTCCCAAAGATTCCTAAAATATTTTTAGGTTATTGCTACTGCTCTTGGTTGCCTCCTAGGAGTTGAAGGTAAGTATTTATTGCTGAAGACACCCTGCACTTCAGACACAGGCCCTGGAGGATATGTATGACCTGAAAGCTTCCTTCCTGAGAACTAGATTTTATAATACCAGAAGGTGCTAAGCAAGATTCCAAGGGAATGAAGCAAGCAATGGTCCTATGAAGATTTGATGCCTATTAACTAAAATAATGACCAGCATGGCCTGACACTAGGAGCAATAATGGCACATGTATCTAGGCAGTAACCACTACCTCCCTAATTTGACTTAAGCTCCACTTAGCAAGAAGGAAATCATTTCTAGTACTGTACTAGAAAACAGCCAACTACCCAGGGCTGGTGTGGTCATGGATCTTGGAAAACCCACAACCACATTTACAACTGTACTAAACTAGCATAATCCCAAACTGTATTCTAGATGCTTATCCTTATACACATAGATAATTGTAGCTGTCACTCCTCATCAAAGAACCTTCTCTGACACATACAGAGACTATTACAGAAAACCTCTACCAATCAAAATTCACCTATGATGTCTCAACAATGTGACTGCCTAAACAAGGCATGCACAAGTAGAACACCAATTGATGTACTAATGTGGAAGGGGGAGATCTCATGAAGCAGCACACCTAGACAGAGAACTACAGGCAATGAAGCATACAAGTAATGTTACTTGTATATATTATATTAAATTAAATCCTTATTAAATTACTGTGTATTTATATATATATATATATTAAAGAAAAAGAGGACATGAGTTTGAGAGAGGACAAGGGGTTGCATGGGGTGTTGGAAGGATAAAAGGAAAGAAGAGAAATAATGTAATTATACTTTAATTTCATAAAAATAAGATTTTTAAAAGAAGGCAAACAGAGGAACTATCTTTTAAAACATGAAACATAAATTGAAGAGTTACCCTTTTGATGGATGATGACAGCAACCTTTCTTGTACTTAAACACTATTTCAATGAAGAAATCTAATCTTCAGGAAAAAAAGTAGTTTTAGAGTACTTTTTAATCCTTGATTCTGATCAGAAAACAGTATCATACCGTTATGATTCAATCTGATGCAAGGAGTGACAGTTAAGAAGAATTAAAACATTGGTGAAGCCACATGATCCCACTTACACCTTCAAAAACTACTTAACTATTGTTTTCCTCAATAAAGTACCCATTTACGAAATAGAAAGTCTAGCAAAGCAGACATCCAGTTTTACCCTAAACTGTTGCATTTAATCCTCCTAGCAACGCTGTCGCAAATGTATATTATTAAGTGTACTTTAGAGGTCAGGTGACAGGAGCTTGGAAATGTTAAGTAACTTAAAAAGCTATGCATTTAACAAAAAGCAAAGCTTGGATAGAAATGTATGTGGTCCAATCACAAAGCTATGTGTTATTTTAATTTTGTATATGTTTTCATAAAAAAAAGATCTCCTGAGCCTGCAGGAAGTGCTTGCTTTGTAAGCAAGAGGATGTGTTTTCTACCTCCTCTAGAACCTACATAAAAACAAGGGTGGCAGGATAATGTCTGAGGATCTGAGCACAGAGGAGGTGCAGACACATGGATTCATGGAGTTCAGTGACCAGCCGACCTAGTCTAATCAATGAACTCCAAGTCCCAGTCAGAGACCCTGTCTCAAAACTAACAACCAAGGTCTCCATAGGCACATGAGCACCCACGTACTTACATGGACATGCATCTGACCCCCACATATGTTCAATATATACTTGCACACAAAAATCTGAGTTTTAATCCTTACCTTTAAATTTGCCCAACGTTAGGGATTTCTATGAAAGTACACATTAGTATCTCCTTTAAATTACTTACAGGGATAGTTGCTTGTTTCTTATCTACCTATCTACCTATCTACCTACCTACCTACCTACCTAAGTTTCATTTAACTGACTTTGCAGCAGAAACTTTGGAACTCATCCCAGGACAGTGACTCTCACAATACAGTTCACGAGACTAAAACATCAACATTCCTTGAAAAATTGTTAGAAATGTAAGTTCAGAGAATTTCAGGCAGAATCACTTTACCAGAACCTTCAATAGCTGAGGAAGGCCTGATGATTTTGTGTTTTAATAGAATGAGCTATGTCTTTAGTATTATTATTATTTTATATATTTCATTTTAAGCATATAAGTATTTCGTCTATGTATATGTATTAGTGCTGCATGCACTCAGTGCTTCACGGGCCTGAAGGTGGCATCAGAAGCCACAGAACTGGAGTTGTAGACAGCTGTGAGTTTCCATGTGGGTGCTGCAAACTGTGGAAGAGGAAGCAAAGTGGAAGAAGGTCCCATGGACGAGGATATAAGTGCTAAGCCATCTCTCCAGTGCTTTGTGGGATTGCTGATACAGGTTCAGATTTGAGAACCTCTATTCTTTGGACTACCTCCAATTTAAGCCCAGCTGTAAAGCAATCATCTTGCCAAGAACAATGACTAAGAATGAGCTGATACAATTGTTTCTCTTGATTAAAATCCAATAATGGAATACAATTAGAGATTTATTTTCTCAAAAATAAGATGAAAGGGAAAGGCTCAATTCAAGTACCAGCAATTTGCCTCACAAAATCTTAACAAAATTATCTGACCCTAATCCTCTCCTTCAAAAACATCCCCAAAGGGTCATGTATTGATTTCCTTTGCGTTTAAGTGTGTAGAATAGCTTAGTGTTTTGTGTCATTTCACTAGCTAAGTAAAGACTTCTAATTTTCCTCCCAGGACCCCAGCTCACTTATAGGACAAACCGATGCTCCACTGTGGCTTCTAGCATTAGATTTCTACTATAGACTTTTATTTGAAACTCCAATTTTTCAGCCTTTCATTTCTTTCCTATTCCCACACCTAAACTTGATTTTCTGTTTAAAGTATAACTCCATCTGGTCTCATGAATAACCAGAAAACTTATTTCTTAAAAAAGTATTTTCATTAATTTTAAAGTTTCATCCATGCACATATGGATTTTGATCTTACTCCTATTATTACTTTTTCTTATCCCACTCCTTCTTCCACTGAATCCCTATTCCCAAGAAGCCCTCTTCCTCTTTTTTTTGTAAAAATATTTTTTAGACTTTCTTATTTTGCTTTTATGTGTATCAGTGTTTAACCTATAGGTATGTATTGCACTATGTATGTGCTTGGTGCCCTTAGAGGCCCAAAGAAAGCACTATGTCTCCTGGAACTGGAGTTACAGATGGATGTGAATCACTATTGTGGGTGCTAAGACCCAAAACCACGTTCTCTGCAAGAATAACAAATGACTCTGTTAACTGCTGAGTGACATTTCCAGACCATACTTTCCCCACATTTTTGTTTTTTGTTTTTGTTTTTGCTTTTCAAGACAGGGTTTCTCTTGTATAGTTTTTGGCGCCTATCCTAGAACTAACACTGGTAGATCAGGCTGGCCTCGAACTCACAGAGATCTGCCTGCCTCTGCCTCCCAAGTGCTGGGAGTAAAGGCGCGCTCCACTACTACCCTGCACTTTTCCCTTTTTACAAAAGATTTGCTGTATTTCACTAGGGTTGCTTACAAAAGCATAGATGAGGGGACATTTACCAGAGCATAGACAATTGTCCAGTGGCTATATCACTTAAAAATAAAAAGATACACCCCCAGCTTGACGAGCAATCATTAACTGCCAGTAGTTTTCCACTTTCACGATGGAATGTTAAGTGAGCCAGTAATATAAAGTAATCTGGCTGCTCAGAGCTCGTAAGTGCAAAGGCCACATCATTCTCAACCTTAGGTCTCTGTAGTCTCATGAATACAAGTATATGCACCCACCTATGCTCATGAGTAGGCATATATGGCACACATATCACACACACACAAAATATCTAATTAAAAAGTAGTAAAAATAATTGTTAAAGATCGAAAAATAAAATTAAAAATAAACATAATAGTTGGAGACCTGAAATTACAATCATAATGTGGCTATAAGCAGTTTCTTTAAAAACAAACAATCTGAAATGAGATATAGATAAGTATTTAACTTGTAATGGGAAAACTACTCTGGAGTAGAAAAAAGACTTGGTGAAAACTCTTTCTGTATTTGGTTTGAGATTTATGAATCTCATAATTTTATTTAGCTAAGAAAACCAGATCATCCTTCACTTTGTTTTAGATTGTAGAAGGAATATTTATTTTAATTTCTACTTCTTCAGGCCAATTATTATTTCTTTGGGAAGCAAAATCAATATAAGTAGTTGCTGCCAGCATCTTCTTGGCAACAACATGACAGCACTGAGGATGATTTCATTTCTGAGTGTGCAGAAGACACTTACGTGGCATGTGCCTATTAGATTTGCTTGTCACATCTAGCACAGTGACTGGAATATAATAAGCGCTCAATAATAACTTCACAAACCAACGGATTTGTAAGCGCATCAGATTTGTAAATTATTTGCCTTGTTTTTCTGGTTATAGCCATTTGAGAATCAAAAAATAGAACTAGATTTAATAAGTCACTAACCTGTCATTTACCGAGCTATTTGTATTAACCATGACTTCCATCACTAATTGCTTTCTGTGTAAGAAATATCCAACAATGGCATGGAGAGAAGACAGCAGAGAGAGAGCAAGTGGGCAAAGCAACAATCACTCTGAAGTAGAACTAATTGTCCCAAATCCAAATCCATTGCCTTCGGCTTCAGTTCATATGACTGTTTCTAGTCTCTTTTTAACTAAATTATGCATGTCAGTCCCACTATCAGAAAGCAAGGAAAAGCAAATCTTTCCTGCTTCCTGTCATGTATAGGCTGTGCACATACCCAGTAAGTGGCTCAGATGACCTCATGAAAGGCCTATACCAGCTGGGAGTTCATTTTGTCATATGTGAAGCCATATAGAAACAGTTCGTGGGCTGGAGAGATGGCTCAGTCATCACAGGTTAAGGCTTAAAACAAGAGACAGTTCCTTAGAGTAGGATCATTATCTGCTCCCATAATTTTCTCTGACAATGTAAATTTTTGACAAGAAAACATTAATTGATTTAGATTGTTTGTTGATAGGTGCCTTTTGAGTCTGCATACATCACAGAGGAATTTAATTCTATTAGGTAAATGTTTCCATATATGGGACAATATAAATTTAGGAACCTAGTAGTCAAAGTCCTCCAAGATTTATTTAAACATAACTCATGTTTAAATAAATAATAATTTATGATCATTTCACTAGATGCTGAAAAGGCATTTGACAAAATTCAACACCCCTTTATGATAAAGGTCTTGGAGAGATTGGGGATACAAAGAGCATATCTAAATATGATAAAAGCGATATACAGCA
>JAQHUG010000329.1:1321701-1376043 GCA_028555095.1 Dicrostonyx torquatus | reverse complement strand
GGGCTCCCCATAGGACAGGGTATCCTGCACCATCTTAAGGAAGCAGGGGGAGGACGGTGGGGTAGTGGGGGAGCGGGATGAACAAGGGGAGTAAATGTAAATTTTGCTTTTAACAATAAATAAATAAATAAATAAATAAATAAATAAATAGCAGTTGTTACTCTCCCAGGGGACTCAAATTCAGTTCCCAGCATCCATGTAGGCAACTCACAACCATCTATAATTCCACCTCCAGGGAACTAAAGCTTCGAGATTTTGAAGTCACCTTCATTCATGTGCATCTACCCACATGAAGACACACATACTTATACATAATTAAAAATAAAAACAAACCTTCAAAGAGTCTTGGATTTCTAAATTAATTTTGGGAGAGGCAAAATTCTAAATTCAAACAAGAAAAAAGAACAAACCATAATAAAAAGCATCAAATCGGATAACTAAAAAGTGAAAGTTTGTATGACGAAATGATAAAATTACACACATCATGTATAAATCAATACTGAATATCTAAACCACTATCTTTATAAAAGAGCAAGTGGGCCAATTCATAGGCACAACACTATTATTTTTATTATCATTGGTATTTGACTGAGCACTTAAAATCATTCATAATAACAATAGGCTATAAAACGATATACTGCATTATTCAAAATAATAAACCTCTACTTGAGCCAGTAAAACATCAGCTGCTAAAGACACTTCCGTCAAGATTGATGACCTGAGATTGATACATGAGATCCACTTTGATGGAAGGAGAGAAATGACTTCTGGAAGTTGACCTCTGTCCTCCACATGCCTGCTGTGGCACACACATGCCTACACACTTACTCTCTTTCCCTCCCTTCTTCCCTCCCCCTTTCTCTTCCTCTCTCTCTTTCATACACACAAATAAGTAATAATAATAAACAAACAAATAAATGTAGTAAAAAATATCCCAAGCAGAAAGATATGTTGGTGGTATCACTATATGGATTCTTAAATTATACTACAGAGCAATGGTAAGAAGACTGTGATACTGACACAAAAACACACATTCAGATAATCAAAATTGAAGACAGAATCCAGAAATAAATGCACGAAGTCACACCTGCCTAGTTTTCAAGAAAAGTTTGGAAAATCCACACTGGGAAAGATAGCCTCTATAACAAATGGTGCTGGGAAAACAAAACATGTAGAAGAATGAAACTAGATTAAAATCTTTCAACCTGCACAAAAGTACATTCAAAATAGATCAAGATCTAATCCCAAGGCCTGAAACTGATAGGAAATGGACCTCACAGGCAAAGGACTCTATCAGCTGAAGAAATAATTCTAAGAACTGGAATTGGATGAAATGAAAAAGCTTCTGTACAATAAAGGAAACAACTGAGAAGAGAAACATCCTAGAAAAACAGAAAAGATTTTCCAACTACACATCTGACAAGGAATTAATAACTAGTATTTGTAAAGCACTGCAAAATTTTGTACCAAAAGCCTCAAATCATTCAGTTAGAAAACAGGCTAACTGAATAGATAGTTCTCCAAAGGAGAAATACAAATGTCCAATAAACATTTGAAGAAGTGTTCAATATCCCTATTCATCAAGGAAAGGCAAATTCAAATTACTTTGAGATTTCATCTCAACCAAGTCAGAATGAATACGTTCAAGAAAAGGAATAAAAAAAATTCTGGTGAGGACAGAGAGAGAAAGGAAACCTTATATATTCCATTAGAAATTAAATCTGCGTGGGTACAATGGAAGTCAATGTAGACATTCGTCAAAAACTAAAAACATAACTACCATACAATCCAGAAATACCACTCGCGCCCACTTAACCTCAAGACTCTAAGTCTCCGTACCATAATATTAATTACATTGTCCACATTTGCTGGTGCACTGTTCATATTAGATAAGTAAATCCTGTCTAAAGGTCCATTAACAGTTGAACAGTAAATAAAAATGCATTATATATACAGAGTGAAGTTCTATTTAACTGTAATAAAGAACGAATTGATCACATCAACAGGAAAAGAGATGGAACTAGAGGCCGTTATGTTAAGTGAAAAAAAGCCAGGCCCCAAAAGAAAAATACTATCAGTTTTGTGGATATATTTTCTTTGCAGAATCTAGATTTAAATATGTTTGTGTGTGCATGTACACATTTTCACAGGTCATGAAAGTAGAAAGGGAATTATTTGAGGGTAGGAAAAGGTCTTAGGAATAGAAGAAGGGAAGAGAGAGAAAATGAATGAAAGAGAGGGTAACAAAGTACATGTTACATGAAAGAATAGAGAGAACTATTTGGGGGAGGGAGGTGGTCAGCAAGAAGTAAGCATGGGGATAGGTAGGGAGATGAATATGGATAAAGAATTGTGACTTTTATCTATGAAATATATACTACTATGTATTATAATGATAATTTGTCTTATACTATTTGAGCTGACTAAGAAGATGACTATAGAAACAGGCTTGTACTCCCCCCTCACACAAACACACACACACACACACACACTTCCATTTCAGACCCAAGCTTGTTTGTCTCAAAGACTCCACCAAGGTCTATGGTAGGATTTTTTCCCCAACTCTGTAGCAGGGAGGGAAGAGAGCAGAAAACAGCCCAAGAACAAAAATACTGCATCCTTGGAAACAGCTTAAAAGTAAGCCACTTCCAATAGCGGTTATTATTGCTTATCCCATGATATAAAAATATACAGTGGTAAAAAGAAACCAGCAGTTAAGCCATGGTAAGTAAGTTCACCCGTAGAGGGAAAGCTCAATTGAAAACTCCAACTGACTGACTCAATGATACTTCCCCAGTTGATTCCTGGTAGATGTTAGTAAGTCCTGATTTGATGCTGCCTTTCCCCCATTTTGTTTGTTTGTTTTACCTTGAAGCCTCACCCAAGGAACACTCTGCTCCATTTGGTACTCTCTTCTTTGGGAACTTGAACTGGCTTCTTCTATGAGGCTTCTCTAGTTGATTTGTATGGGATGTTTTTGAGCTCCCAATTTGATGATGCTCTGCTATATATCTACCTAATTACCTACCTACCTTCCTACCTACCTATCATTTATCTACTTACTTATCTACCTACCTATCCCTTGCTATTTATAATTACGTTGTTGTTGTTGTTGTTTTGCGACAGCCTCTTACTATATACTTCTGAGTGCCCTGAAGTCGTTATGTAGACCAAGCTGGCCTCAAACTCACAGAGACCCATTGGCCTCTGCCTCCAAGTGCAGGAGTTTAAAGCATGCCACTATGACTGGCTGCTATTTATTACTTTAAAGTGGCTTTGTAAATACTAAACAAACTAATTAAAAACAAAAGGATGTGGCTATCATAGATTACTCTCTAGATAGTACAGAACAAAATGCTATAATGAAATTCAGTACTTTGGTCCCCCTACCTCCCCTGCAACTGATCCCCTCATTCACTCCTCAGAAAGTGTAAGGCCTCCCATGGGGAGTCAACAAAGTCTGGCACATTAAGTTGAGGCTGGACCAAGTCCCTCTCCCCTACATCAAGACTGAGCAAGGCATCCCACCATAGGGAGTGGGCTCTAAAAAGCCAGTTCATAGATAGATGCACTGAGATAGATCCTGGTCCCACTGCCAGGGGCCCCTCCAACAGACCAAGCTATACAACTATTGCCCACATGCAGAGGGCCCAGTTCGGTCCCATACTGGCTCCCCAGCTGTCAGTCTAGAGTCTGTGAGTTTCCACAAGGCTCAGATCAGCTGTCTCAGTGGATTCCTCCCTCATGATTTTGACCTTCCGTTGCTCATATAATCCTGCCTCCAAAAAATGCTAGATTATAGAAAAAGATGTACAGTATTGTTTTAAAATATTTGTTCAGCCATACAGGTATATTGAAGTATTTATAATGATCATACAATTACTATACATATTTATGTTAGTACATAGTATATAATCCAATATGCATGTAAATGTATCAAATCAGAGGAATTAGCATTTGTTTCTATAAAAAAACCAAACACTTCCAGATATTTTGCGATATGTGACGAATTGTGAAACCTTCAAAATGATTTTTTTCCTGATTGCATCTTGTACATCCCCTTACTATCTTCCTCTATCTCCTCTGTCCCCGCCCTTCCAAACTCACAGTGCATCATTACTTTCTCCACTTCTGTGGGAGCAAACTGAAATTTCCACATACGAGTGAGATCATGCAGAATTTATCTTTCTGTCCCTTCTTCATTTCGCTTAACATAATGGTCAGCTGTTCTGTCCAGCACAATCAGCGATAACATCTCACTGGTGCACAGAATTACTGTGTGCTTGTCTCATGCTTTTCTTATCAATTTTCAGTTTCCATTGACTCTGCTATTGGGAGCAGCGGTGAGATCAAAGAGAGATGTCTCTCTAACATTCTGTTTTCATTACCCCTGGATACATACCCAGGATGGGATTACAAAATCATATTGTGTTTCAAGTTTCAACTTTTTGAAGAGTTTTCAAAACTGCTATACTGAGTCACAAACCCACAAGTAGTTTATAAGGATTCTTACTTCATATCTTCACTTGAATTTTTTTGGGGGGGATTATTTTTTGATAAGAGTCATTGCACCTGGAGTGAGATGACATCTTATCACAGCTTTGAAATGAAATTTCCTGATGATTACTAAGGTTAAATATTTTTGTGCATTAATTGGCAATATGTGTCTGATTGGATCATTTGCCATTTTAATCAGATTATTGTAATAGAGATGGAAAAGGTCACACTACAACTGAAGACAGAATTTTTAAAGATTATTAAAGAGGTTGGAGAGATGGCTCAGCAGTTTCAGAGCACTGGCTGCTCTTCCAGAGGACCAGAGTTCAACTTCAACACCCACATGGCAGCTCCCCACCATCTGTAACTCAGGTTCCTGGGGATTTGATGCCCTTTTGTGACTTTCATGAGCAACAGACAAAGAAATGAGTCCCAGACACACACACACACACACACACACAGAGAGAGAGAGAGAGAGAGAGAGAGAGAGAGAGAGAGAGAGAGAGCAAAAATACACATAAATAAAATTTTTAAAATTAAAAACATCAAAAAGTCATTTGAGGTAATTAGGAACAATTTACATGTTGCAAATTGTAAAACTTAGATAAAATGAACATTGTTCTGGACATGTGTACCTGAATATATGAGCCATGAAGAAATAGAAAACCAATCATAAGTAATAATGAATACTAGAAATGACTCAGTACTAAGTATCTCGCAGTTGGCAAACCTGGAGTCTTAGTTAAGGTTACTATTTCTGTGATAAAATTACCAAAAGCAGCTTGTGGAGGCAAAGGGTTTATTTACTCATAGTTCGGTATAACAGTTCATCATTAAAAGCAGGGCAGGAACCTGGAGGCAGATGATGATGCAGAGGCCATGGAGGAATGCTGCTGGCTTGCTTTTCATTGCCTTCACAGCCTGTTTTCTTATAGCACCCAGGGACTGTCTGCTCAGGGGTGGTCCTCTCCATCACTAAGAAAATGCCCTAGAGGCTTGCCTACAGCCTGAGCTTATGAAGGCATTTTCTCAATTGAGGTTCCCTCCTCTCTGATGACTCTGGCTTGTGTCAAATTGATACAAAACTAGCCAGCAAACCTGGGAAGTGACTTTCTGAAAGGCTTGAATGATCTCTGAAAGATCTGAATGAATATAGAAATACAGTCATAGTTAGTCTGTAAAAATCTTATATCCCAGGATTTGAAACGCTTTTATTTAGGATAGTAGCAGAAATGAAAAAGAGAATGATGGAAAATCAGACCTAGAGATTTCTTTGTACTTTTTTCAATGCATTAACCAACTTGAATTATTGAGAACACATAGATACCTTATTCCTATTAATATTCAAAATCTCTGAGTAAGCAATTCCAATGAAGATGAAGATGAAAATAAAATGACTAATAGCAACCATATGGAAAAGGTGGGACAAGTCCAACTAAATCGCTCAATTAAGCTCCTGAAAGAAGTGTCAGCTGACTACAGCACAGAAGCTCCTCTCTGAGGCCACTCACATGAACACTAGTGTTAAGAGATGAGTTTCAGTCAACAACAGATATTCACACATTGTCCATGAGCTGGTTGAGCAAGGAGCCTGTGTACATGCCATGATTGTGGGTACCCAAACAGCCTATAGAATGCTCATTAAGTGGAATTACCCAAGTGCTCTCTTTTCTTACTTCAGTTCGAGACAGAATATCTTAGCTACTCTTCTACTCTTGTGATGAGACACCATGACCAAGGCAACTTACAGAAGAAAGCATTTAATTTGGATCTCATAGTAACAGAGGGTTAGAGTCCACAACCATCACACTGGGGAGCATGGCAGCAAGCAGGTAGTCACAGTGCTGGAGCAGTACCTGAGAGCTTACATCATGGGACACAGACACAAGACAGAGAGCTAATCAGGAAAGGCAAAAGCCCATTCCCAGTGACACGCCTTCTACAACAAGGCCACATATCCTAATTTTTCCCAAACATTCCCACCAACTGGGGAATGAGTATTTAAATATATGAGCATTTGAAGGTTTTTCTCGTTCAAGCCATCATCCAGACCTTAATAGTCAAACACTTGTATCTTGTTGCTGGGAACAGGGATAGCATAAATACTCTGAAACTCCTAATGATCCCTTCATCAAATCTGAGCTGAAGTCAGAAGAGACTGCATTTGCTATTACCAAGAGTACAATATCTAACTATCATTGACTCTTTGAAATTGTAGAAAGCTGAACAAATTCTTTACCTCCATCTTAATGGTTCTAGTAATTTCCTAAAATTGCTAAGTCCCAGTGTCTTCTTTGTATGAAATGAAAAACATTCCCACAATACAAAGTCATTATCAGATGTCTCGCTGCAGAAATTTCATTGGTACACATCATGATGTTCTTCCAAGTGACTTGCCATCTCTTTATGGCCAAATGTCTGAAAGGTATTTGGATACTTGGCTAATGAATTATGTGCAATTCATATTTTGCTTTGCAATCAGAAATAATTTTAACTTACACTCTGAAACTTGGCACATGTAATACAGAAACTAATGATTTGTGTTGAGAGAGAAATTTGTGTTTTTTAATTTTTTATTTGTTGATTTTTATTTTTTGCTTTTACATACCAACCAAAGTTTCCCTTCCCTCTTCTTACCCCAGTTCCTCCTCTCTCTACCACCCACTTCTCCCGTTTCTTTTCAGATATAGGAGGTCTTCCCGTGGATATCAGCCACCCATACATAGTATATTAAGTTGCAATGACACTTGGCAACTCCTTTTCTATTAAGGTTGAATAAGGCAATCCTGTGGGAGGAATGGGACCACAAGCAGACAACACAGAGATAGTCCCTGATCCCACTGTTAGGATTCTCACAAGAAGACCAAGTTACATAACTGTAACATACAAGCAGAGAGCCTAGATCAGTCCCATGCAGTCTCCCTGGTTGTCAGTTCAGTCTCTGTGAGCCCATATTAGTTGATTCTGTGGGTTTTGTTGTGGTGCCCTTGACCCTGTTGGTCCTACAATCCTTCCTTCCTCTCTTTTTGGCATAATTCCCTGAACTCCCCCTAATGTTTGGCTGTGGGTCTCTGTTGCTTTTTCTATCAGTTACTGGGTGAAGTCTCTTTTATGACAGTTGGGCTAGGCACCAATCAGTGAGTATAGCACAATATCATTCGGAATCATCTCATTGACCTTTGTTCTTTGCCAGTCGTGTTTGATTCTATTCTTGTTTCTCGGGTATCCCACCTCTGGGTCCTGGCCCTCAGGGGTGAGCTCCCTCCCAGGGTATGGGTTTCCAAATGGGCCAGTCATTAATTGGTCACTCCCACAATATCTGCACCTTCTTTATTACTCCAGCACATCTTGTAGATAGGGCAAACTGTAAGTCAAAGGGTTTGTGGCTGGGTTGGTATCCCAGTCCACCACTGAAGTCTTGTCTGGTTACTGGAGACGGCAAGTTCAGGATCCCTTATTGATACGAGTCTTCACTATGATCATCCTTATAGAGTCCTGGGAGTTTCCATTGCTCTAGGCTTCTAGCTCATCCCAGAGATGCCCTCATATATAACAGTTGCCTCTCCCAGTACTCTGTCCCTCCATTCTCTCTACCTGATCCCTCCTGTTCCCATCCTCACTCTCCTTTCTAGATCCTTCACCCCATCAACTGGCAAGGTCCATTCGATTTCCTCTTCACAGTGAGATTCATGCACACATTCCTCCCACCTTGAGCCCATCTTGTCACCTAGCATCTCTGGGTCTGGGGATTGTAGCATGGTTCCCCTTTACTTCAAGGCTAATATCCACTAATGAGTGAGTTTATACCATGTTTGTCTTTTTGGGTCTGGGTTATCTCTCTCAGGATGATTTTTTTCTAGTTTTATTTGTTTGCCACAAATGTCCTAAGGTCATTTTTTAACAGCTGAGTAATATTCTGGATACAAAAATAACTAAAAAAAATCAGTAGTCCTCCTATATATAAACAATAAATGGGTTGAGATAGAAATCAAGGAAGTAACACCCTTTACAATAGCTACAAATAATATAAAATATCTTGGCATAGCTCTAACCAAGCAAGTGAAAGACCTGTATGAGAAAAACTACAAGCCCCTGAAATAAGAAATTGGAGAAGATCTCAGAAGATGAAAAGATCTCCCATGCTTATGGATTGGTAGGATTAGCATAGTAAAAATGTCCATCCTACCAAAAGCAATCTACAGATTCAATGCAATCCCCATCAAAACTTCATCGCAATTCTTTACAGACCTTGAAAGAATAATACTTAACTTCATATGAAAAAAAACAGTATAACTAAAACAATTCTGTACAATAAGAACTTCTGGAGGTCTCAACATGCCAGATTTGAAGCTGTACTACTGAGAAAGAGTAATAAAAACTGCATGGGACTGGCATAAAAACAGATAGGGGCATCAATGGGATCAAATCGAAGACCCAGAATAAATCCACACACCTACAGGACTTGATTTCTGACAAAGGAGCCAAAGCTATACAGCATAGAAAAGAAATCATCTTCCAGAAATGTTGCTGGTCTAATTGGATTTTGGCATGTAGAAGAATGTAAATATATCTATATCTATCACCCTGTACAAAACTGAAGTCCAGGTGGATCAAAGACCTCAACATGAAACCAGACACACTGAACCTGATAAAAGAGAACATGGGGAATAGCCTTGAACAGATTGACACAGGAGACAACTGCCTGAGAAATTTAGTTTTAAAAGTCCCCCATCCTGTATCTTTGTTGAGTATTTAGTATATTGACATGCCTTTTTACTATAACGAATTAATTAAATTAATTTACATTTATTTAATTTAAAAGAAATAAATATACTGGTGAAGTATCTTCTCTATATTTCTTTCCTTCTAAACTAAAACCAGTAACATTAGTAACTTGAATCTTTGTTAACTTTAAATCAAATGAAAGTCTGAATTCTAGGTTTCATTATTGTTTTAACGTGAGTGATTGTATGGTGTCTAATCTGTGACTGTTTTATACTGTCTTCTGTGTCACACTTCTCACAGTTCTGTGGGCCTCCTTGCTTCATCTTGCTCAGTCCATGTGCTCTTTAATTTCATAGTGGGTCACTAAAACCGTTAGAATTTCATATAATTGTCCCTGGGCCCAGAACATCATAATGTATTTGCCCACTCTGTGATTTAACTTGTGTATCCCTACTAGGTTGGGTATTTTGCCTTTAAATTCTTTGACTTTGTTTTTCAAATTCTTCCTTTACTACAAAGCATTACACAGGCCAAGAGACAATAGATAAGGAATTCAAACTTGAGGTAATGAGTCCTGTGTGGGGACTAGACAAAGAAATGGTTCAGGCTTTTATAAAATAAACAATAGCGTGGATGGTGAATGAAAGCATAAATACAAAATATTGAAGAAAAATAAAGTTCTTAACAATTAAAAAAAATCTTTTCCAGCAAAATGTTAGGAACAGATGGCTTCGTTGCTGAATTCTATCCAACATTCATAAAAGAGCTAACATTAAGTTTTCTCAAACTTTTGTAAAATTTTTAAAATAAGGGGATTTTTTTCCAAACTCAATCTACTATGCCAGCAGTAACCTTATATTAAATATAGAAACAGGGTATGACAAAAAATAAAGCTATACATGGCTTTGATCAATTAGCTGCAAAAATTGTCAACAAACAAAATCAAACTCAAATGATAATTTATTTTGAAAGGACTTGGAAGAATAGACATCAAAATGCTGACAATGGCAGGATTCTTGTGGTAAGAGCATGCTTGCTTGATATTTTCTTGTGTTTCCTAATTAATTATAAATAATATATTTGCATTATTTTAAATATTTTTATTGCAGAAAATTTAGAAAAGATAGAAAAAGAAGAAAACACATATAACCCTGTTATTTTCTTTAAAGATCCCAAACTAATTTGACATAGTTCCTGCAACTGTATTTTGCCTATTTTCTTATAGTTGAAGTGTCCTGAATGTACACTACTAATATAGACTTTTATTTATATAATTTAGGTATGTCACTGTGTTGTTTACAGCTATTATTCATGTATCTGTGTACTATTTTATAATTTTAAAAATTTTAAAAATTCTTTTCTAGAGATTCTAGAATATATGCTCCTTCCAGACTCATAATGCAATCCTCAAATTCCAGATTTTGACTGCCCATCAATGGATATCTGTCAGTTCTATGTCTGCTCTCTCTTTGGTCATGTCTATTCTTGCCTTTCAAACTGAATCAGCTGTTAGGTTCATAAACACAATATTAATATATTAGCAAAATTCATTTGGACTCTCTTGAGCCTTTGGTAAAGCACAGACTGCCACGCCCTCCAGCGGCGTAGCCTATGTTATATAAACATGGGAGGTTCATGGGGAGGTTAGTACTTGCAAGTTATGCCTCCGGCGTTCCACAGTAATCAATTTAAGTCATAAACTCAAAGGATTTTGCTCTCACCGCTGCTCCCACTATCTGTTTACTGTTAAAGTCTTCCGCTGTACCTGGCCAAACAAGTAAACTTACCAGAGGACCCATTGACGTCCCTGAAAATGATAATTCTGATTTGGATACTAAATTAGTGCTCGAGATGTCTCCAGTGTTTCAAGCCCTTGTGCAAATTCTGGTTGTAAGCAATAAGATATTAGTAAAGGGAGTATTATGGACAAGTTAAAACAACAGGAATTTTTCCTAAATAAAGACTGATAAAATAGAAAAAGGCATAGGTTAAGATCCAGACATTATTAAAACATCCCCATTCTGGATATACAGAAACTAAGATTATATAATCTCACTTACAGAAAGACATGAGGATGATAGTCATAAGTTTATGATATACGAGAGACAAAAGCAGAATTACTTAGCATAGACTTACTAGATCCCAACCCCAAAGGTGCCTGCTTCATAAGAAAGTATAAACAAGTATATTTCAGCAGGTGCAGAAAACTAATTAGGCATATTTGGTTACTAGATGAAATAAAGGGTTAGAAACAGGAAGGGCCATGATAGCTAATTAAAACAGAAGCTTTCTAGATAAGACGAGACCACTTGTCTGAGATCTATGTTCCCAAGGACAAGAATTCCTCTTCTAAGGATGCCTTATCTAACACCTGTCTCTGATAATATGCTCTTCTTAGAAATCGCTGATGTGACTAAAAGAAACTTTCATACTGTGCCAACTTATGATGTGTGACCTTCTGGTTCTGTTCTTTGTTTGAATACTATATATTGAAAACGTGAATTCAGTAAAGTTGCAGCAGATTCAAACCACTCTCTTGTGTGCTGGTCTGTCTGTCATTCGGCTAACTCGTGCTCTCCTGGGAACAAGGCCTTGATTCCACACGGTCTGTGGAGCTCCTCTGAGCCGGTCCGTGGCAACAGACCACCTCAGAGAAAGGGCTTTTGTCGCTTTGCTACAATAAGATAAAAAGCTGAGCATTGTAATTGTGTGGTCCTGTCCCTCATTTGGGATGCAGAGCATGATTCGTGAACCTCTCAGCCACGTGCAAAGGAAGGTGACAGATTGAAATATGGGGTTATGATATAATCACCCAGAAACTCATCAATGGCCATGGGCACCTTGACATTTTATTACACAGTAGAACTCATCATCAACTACCTTAAAATATGTCATCTGTTGGATCCAAATTCAGTAGCTTTGTCATTCTTAGGTGTTATTGTAAAAGGTCATTAATGTCTTTCTGTGAGATAATAAGATGATAAATGTAAATAAGATGGTTTCACTGCAAATTCATTAATTCACCCGCTATTGCTTTTCATTATCCTCTGAGTTAGGGAAGGCCACCTTCATTGTTTCTAGTAAGGTGTGAACATGATTTACCTTTCTAAAACATTTTAGTACATTTATTCATGCAGTGTGCATAGACGTGTACGGCACATCAGCGGGAAGTCGAAGGATGACTTTGGGATGGGTCAGTTTTCCCCTTTATCATGTGGGTTTGGAGACTTACACTCAAGTCATGAGACTTGGTGTCAAGTATACTTTTACTCACTAAGCCATATTGCCAGCTCCAATCTTTACCCTTTTAAATGGTTGAGTAGAAAGTACTAGGAAAAATGATATTGTAAGATTTTGTTTCAAGTGGATAGGTAAAGAAGCTAATTATCGTCACTTGGCCTTTGGTAAAGCAATCTCTCCACTATCCCCCATGCATCTTCTGATTGCTTTGATCTCCCATTTTCCCAAAACACTCACGGACTCTCAGTGGTTAAGGAGTGATCTTAGCATGTGTCCTACATTTTAACCATTCCAGATACTTAGCCTACCAGTTGAGCTGGTGAATATAGAACCTCCCAGGAGAACAGGCTATGTTTTGTTCATTCTTGCAATCCCAGTCAACACCTAGAACAGTGCCTGTGTCACCTAACAGGAACAAGAAACCTTATTAAATTGAATTGCAAAATCCCTGAAATAAATGTCTCCATTAAAACTTGTAAATTTTTTTAAAGTTAGATAACAGACTCTGTTGAGCTACGGAATGTGTGTGTGTGCAGCTAGGTAGCTTAGATAACCCCAATTAGCAGCTGAAAATATTATGCTACCACATACCACAGAATTTTCTAATGAAATGTGAAAACCACTGAGTTATTTCTAGAATATCTTTATTTAAAGGGATGTGATGACTGCTTTAAGAAAATAAACCTTTATTTTTAAAACAGGGCATAATCTGAACTATATAAAAGTTCGTCATAGTACCAATTGGATAACTTTTTGTCTGATTTTAATTTTTTATATTTATGTATTTAATTTTATGTGCATGGGTGTTTGGCCTGTATGTGTTTGTGCACCATATTCCTGCAGAAGCCTACAGAGGTCAGAAAAGAGGTCAGATGCTCTGGAGCTGGAGTTACAGATAAGTGTGAGTCAACACATGGATGCTGAGAATCAAGTCTAGGTTCTCTGGAAGAACAGCAAGTGCTCTTAACCACAGAGCCATTACTCCAGCTCCACAAATGGGATAGATAACTTTAAAATAGAATGTTCTTCACCTATAAATATGAACTGTTTCACAAACCCTTAACTTCCTTAATCATCACTGCCTGGAATGTATCTTCCTTGCATGGGAAACACTATAAGCTTTTCTATCCCCTATACAGTTACCGACTGTGACCAACACTAAAAAAGGGGGGGGGAATCCTTGAAGAAAAGTTCCCAAAGCTTCTGGTAGACTAGGATTTGAGGCCTTTGCCCAGAGACCTCTCTCCTTAGTGCCTACCCTCTGCTGGTTAATAAGAGAAAAATATGTATTGGATGTTATTTACACTCATCTGATTCTTGGCCCAAGAAATGAGAATGGAGTATGGCTAGCTAGAACTTGAAATTCTGAGGACATAAGCTAACGTCAGGTTCATGGTTGCAGTATTTACCACAAACACTACAAGCCTCATAAGCTGTTCAGTGACCACACAGAACAGGATCATGGAACTTGAGAAAACAGTAGAAGGACTAAGTTATGAAAGTATAAAAAGGTATTCAGTGAATTCTTCAATCTGTCAACATATCAATTGAAAAATAATACCAATACAAACATCTTGACATTTCATGGATACAGTAAGTGACCAGGGGAAGAATAAACCTAATGTACACCTATATTCTAGATGCCATTTTTATTCAGTAATGATATTTTTCATTAAGTAAAACAAAAGGTTTCATTAAAATAGCTCATCTGGGGACGGGGGATGACTCAGTGGGTAAAGTGCTTTGTTGCACAAGTGTGAAACCCGAGCTCACTCTTAGTATCTATCTAAAACATTGGATTGCAGTGTTGACTGTAATCCCAGTGCTGGAAGGCAGCTAAAGTCCTGGCTGCTTGCCTGCCCAGCCGATTTAATTAATTACCAAGCTCTAGCTTCAGTGGTAGACCCTGTCTCAAAAACTAAGGTACAGAATGACTGAGGAGAACACCTGACACTAATTTCTGGCTTCCACATGCACATATATGGGCACATGCATTCATATTTACACACCTGTGTGTGCATACTTTCTTTCAATTAGAATTGGGCTTGCAAGATGACTCAGTGAATAAAGTACTTGCCATGCAAACCTGTCAACTCGAGTTTGATTCTGAGATCCCACAACAAAAGGGACAAAAAATCAGCTCTTCAAGTTATCCTCTGACCTCTACATTCTCAGGTCTGTGCATCCACACATGTACACACACTAATAACAATAATAATAACAATTTTAATTAAAAATTTAAAATAAAAATAAAATAGCTCACTTGAAGGGAAAACGATGCACTCCTGGGTATCTAAGATATATTCTTAGCTCTGGACCATAATATATAGAGCTTTTCTTGTCCTTAGAATGTTAATTGTATCAATTATACTTACAAATAATATGAGTCTAACAGGAGAGTTCTAACAAACTGCAAGCACTGTTTTTATCACTGCCAACATGAATTGCTTTGCAAGGCTTAATTCCTAGTCAATCTGATTTAAATCAAAGGTGATGTGAATGCTAAAGAAAGCCATCAGATAATCAGTCAGAGCCAATATTGTACCCTTAGGAATTTTGTTTTGTTATCCTAGTGATATTATTTGTGTGCTCTCCAAGACCTTGTGTAGACCACACACCCTATTCTATGCGGCCAGTCACTGTGTAATGTGGGGGATGATACTTCTCTTAGCATTGTCTGAATAGATCTTCAGAACTCATCAATATGCATATGTCCCTTGAATCTTAAGATTCAAGATGACAGCCAGAATTATTTTCATATCAAAGACATTCTCAATGTCCAGTGTTAGAGGGCTAGTAATTAGAATTTGTTAGAAGTCCTTTAGGAGACTCTATCAGGATAGAGTCACCAGGTAACCAAATTTAAGCAGCAGTCAGGTTTTAAAAAGTAAGAAAGATTTTGAATAATTATTAAAATAATGCACAAATTTCTCAATAATTTAGAAATGTGCACATTAGAAAGTACAAGCAGATTCCATGTTTTCAAAACCTTATGGATAATCCTTCAAGCCGCTCACTATTTGCTTAGTCTTTTTCTTCCTACAAATGTAATATACATATCTTATGTTTATACATGTGAATATAAAATGAAATTGTATTATACGTACTTCATATAGTGGCCTGTTTAGGATTTTATAAACATATCTTGGGCATCTTTTCATGTTACTTCTTATAAATTTACTTCAGCCTTAGTAACAACCATACTTGTGGAATGCACACAGGTCTTATAGGGCGATTCTTAGGATTGCTATTCTATTTGGTGTTGCAATGATCCTTCTTTACATACGTGGGAACACTTGAGAATTCTCAAACTAGTTTTACAGAACCAGACTTGGTGCATCATCACATGCATGCACTTTAACTTTTAGTAAATTAAAGAAGTGTGACCTAAAGAAAGAGCGCTGATGCACAGCGTATCACAGTGCATAAGGGCATATTTTGAAGAAATAACTGACAAGATGTAAGGACTGGTTGGGTCAGGAATGGAAAGCACAGTCAAAGATAACTTCAAACTCTTAGGTGTGAGTGATTTAAAGAATGGTGTCACCTTTGACAAACAAAGTAAAGCTTAAGGGATCACGCTTAAAGGGAAAAAGAAAAAAGAGAGGGGGGGAAGATAAAAGAACAAAAAGCCAAAGACTGAGTCTCTAGGCTGCCTACAGTAAGAAAGCAGAAAGAAAAAGCCATCAAAGGGAACAGGGGGTGCGTAATCAAAAATGTAGGAGGACAAATCTACAAGGAAAGGGTTCTAAGGATAATCTGCGACATGGCATGGAGGTAAGAAGTAAAAGGCGGCTTTGGCTCTAGAGATCAGAAAATCACTGGTAACCTTTGAGACTGCAGTTTCAGATTGGGGACCTGGAAATGTTAGGAAGCATCTTTTTCCCAATAAGGATAAGGGGGATGGGAACAAAGAGTTCAGAAAGTCGGTCGTAAAGAGGAAAACAGAAAATGAATGCTGAACAGTATGTCCTCTGACACAGCTCAATGACATCATTAGGAATCTTTATATTAGAGTCTTGACTCTTTCTCAAGCTGTAAGATGCCTGTGATAGCACAGATACAGTTCCAGTAGAGTAAGTTCTTAAACTCTCCTTAATATACATACACATATATACATATATATATATATATATATGGAACTGGGAATGGCAAGAATGAGAAATTCAAGAGAGAGATATGGGAAGAAATATGGGAGGCTAGGAAAATGTTGAAGACATGCTCTACGAACATCCATTTTTGCCTTGTTCAAATGGCCAGTCTAAATAAATACATGATATCAATATACACAATGCATTGTGACATAACCCTTAACATCATTGTAAACTTTCTACGCACGAATACAATGTCTATATTTTAAGGTTAAAAATAGCTAATAAAATGGCATATTTGTATAAAGTTACACATTTAACATCTCATTCCTCTTTGCATTTAATATATTGAAACATCCCTAGTAGTACTGAAGAGACTATCCCAGGGTAATGGCATTATCAATGCTTATTACCGTCATTCTCCATTTCTACATAATTTAATAAAGGTTGAGTTTACCCTTTCACCTCACCAACAAGGGTATTTTTTGAAACTGCTTTCCTGGCTCCTGTCATTGGAAAATGGCAGTCATCACTGCCCTGGATAAGCCAATTGTAGAGGAGAAGAGATATCAGAAAGCCTAAGACCATTCTTCCCCTGAATGTTTGTTAAGCCAAATAATCCAGGAGTCTTTTTTTTTTTCTGGAAGCAGGGTCTCACCTTGTAACCTTGGTTGGCTAAGAACTCACTATGTAGATGAGGCTGGACTCAAATCCACAGAGATCCTCCTACCTCTGCCTGCTAAGTGACTGGATCAAAGGCATGTAACCACTATGCCTGGTAGTCTAAGGCTGGTTAAAAAGGATATTTTTTGAGGTAGGAACCAGGATCAAGAGGAGAGTTGAAATTATGCATAGAAATGGACAAGAATGGAATGGAGTAAATTTCAAAAATGGGACAGGCAAGAAACAAGTCCAGACTTTGATTGCTACACTGTTTTGTTTTTTAATGGGTTGCTTCTTTTGGAATTGTTGGTTAATGAGCTCCCAAAGACACCCAAACATTGACACGTAACAGTTTCTTTTTGAGTTCCAGTGAAATGTTCCCAATCAAAGAGACCTAACATGACACTTAAAATCATATTTCTTCCATACCTTTTGCTAATTCTACTAGCACTTTCTCACAGAGTCAACAAAATGGAATCTAAGGTGCATAACAAAAAGTCAAGGATATCAGATACTCAACTACAGCCCAATGTATATAAATCTCCCAAAGCAGTATTAATTCTTCATCCTTATGTTATAGAATGATTTTTTTACCTTATGAAAAAATAGATTCACAAGGTTTCAGAGCACCTCTTAGCAGGTATGAAATGCTGTGAAGTTTAGAGACTCTTCTGTGTATAACAAAAGCAACCCTGCCTAAACACACACACACACACACACACACACTTCATATATGACTTACTGAAGAGTATTGAACAATACAATCTTGGCAAAGATTTTGGTCTACATTTGAAAGAAAGGAGGTGGATGGAAACAAGTTCCTCACAATTTTTTAAAGAGATGAAAGAGGTTAAAGGCTTATTCCACTCCATTGAAACGTGGACCACTTAAATGTAAGTACTTCTTTAAGCTTCACCTTCAAATTTTATTTTAAAAAATTTAATGACATGCAGAAAACACCAGCCGTAGAGACAGAAACTCTGTCAGCAGTCATCACCTGATGCCTACCATGGATTCATGGGTATGTCAAAAAGTGTTAATCATATAGACCTTTGATTAAACCAGTTTAATTATCTCCATGGTCTACATGGCAAAGCCAAGTAGATTTTCATTATGAAGGAAGAATCATTGTATAATTGCCAGTGATACAAAATTAATGAGGATAACTCAAGTCTTGCAGTAGATGAGCATAGGGATCAATAGGCATAACAGGTGTTTTGTCAAAGCAATTTCCAAAATTCAGAAATGATCTTCATTTTGCTTTTGATAAAGCATAACTACAGCCATAAAGATGCAAAGAAAAATCTTACTCACCAAAGGGAATTCAGATAGCATAATTGCCCCTGAAGTTTATGTAGCTGTGCCAAAAAGGATGTATACAAACCCCTCCTAGAAAAATGATGACTTTCCATTTTTAAGGACTTGCCTCAGAAATGATTACTTATTCAACCAAAGGAGTGGAAAACATGTAATGAGCAATTGAAACTCTTTGGGCCAATTAATGCTAAAAGACATCAAAACTGCACACTTTTTTCTCACCATATATGTGGGTTTTGAAGTTGTTCTCACCCATGCACACCTTCTCTGAAGTAGCACAAGCCTAAGATATAAGCTTCATCCTTCCCTCTTCCCTCTCCTCATTCCCATTATTAAATTTATTTCTAAGATGCAATGATATTATCTATTCAAAGTACTTGGGATATATGTATACTTTATTCAAGTTCCACGAATACTGTCCTAGTCAGAGCTATTAGTTGCCCAATCCTGTATCACCAACATGAAACCTTGTATTAGTCATTGTTCTATTGCTGTGAAGAGACACCATGACCAAGGCAACTCATAAAAGAAAGTATTTAGCTGAGGATTTGCTTCCATTCAGAGGGTGGGTCTATCAGGACAGCATAGCAGCAGGCATGGTGCTGGAACTAGCTCAGAGCATATATCTGATCTACAAGTATGAGGCAGAGACAGAGAAAGAGAGAGAGAGAAGGAGAGAGAGAGAGAGAGAGAGAGAGAGAGAGAAGGGAAGAGAGGGAGAGGAGAGGGGAGGAGAGGAGATGGTGGGAGAGAGGGAGAGAGAGAGAAGGGGAAGAGAGAGTCTCAAAGAACACCTCCAGTGACACACTTCCTCTAACAAGGCCACACCTCCTAATCCTTTCCACCAACTAGGAACCAGACATTCAATATATGAGCCTATAGGGGCTACTCTCATTCAAACTACCACACACCTCTTAGCTCTTTCAAACTGAACAACTCCAAAACCAAATTGGTGCTAACAGTTCCTAATCCCATCCTACCTGTTTCACTTTCAGTGTTTCCCTCTTTGTGAAGAGAAGCACCAACAAGTGAATTAAACGAGACGAAAATCTGGGTGAATCTCTCCTTTCCTTCCAGTTACAAGTAAAATCAAATTTTCTTCCCTACAGTGCCAGTCCATCCAGTTCTGCTACAGTCATCATTATACTCTTTAAATAATGCCTAAAACACTCTTGGAGGTTTTAATTAATCTGTCTACATCTGCTCTCATCCCTAAATTACTTTTATATGAAACAGAGGCAGTTTAAATTCATACCCTCTGCCCTATCACTGAAGTCTTCACTGATTTCCTATAGTCACTTTGGTTAAAAATATAATTCCTCAACCAAACCTCTTTGACCCTAAGTACTGTGCATCTCCTTGCTTATTTAAGTCTTTCTTACATGTTCTGCTTTCATGTTCATTTGATTCAGGCCTCACAAACACTTTCACAGTCTCAGTTGCCACGATTATCTCTCTAACAGAAACTTGAACGTGCTTTACGTAGGAAGACATCCCAGTGATATTACCTGAAACCCTTCCTACTTACCTACTTACCTGCTGAGGTTACTTTGGCCATAAGTTTCCCCACTGTCATCATGTGGAACAACTCATGCATGCTATAATCTAGGATAACAGCACCACACGCTACTGTATACAGTGCATTACAAGTCCCAATTTCTTCTTTTTCTCTCATTTGCAGGGAAATTGTCTTTAACTCTTCTAAAAGAATTATACAATCATGCATGGGACTTTCCCACTAACCACTCAGTATCTGTGTGGTTTTTTTTTTGGGGGGGGTGGTTTTTGTTCTTCTTTTTAGGCAGAGTTTCTCTGTATATCCCTGACTGTACTGGAACTCACTCTGTAGAACAGGTTGGCCTTGAACTTACAGAGATTCAACTGCCTCTGTCTCTTAAATTCTGGGATTAAAGGCATGTGCCACCACTGACCAGCCAGTTACATTTTTTTCTTATTTATACAATGACTTGATCAGGTTTTCTTCCCAACCTCCGTCCCCCGACTATAAGGGCAAGAGCGTCACCTATTATGTTCACTGCTCTACATCCAACACTTATCACAGTGCTTGCTATAGAGAAAGTTGCAGGAGATATTCATGATCAAAGATGCAAACAGGTACAGAGAAGCAAAGATTAGTTGTCTATATTTTTACTTTAGAATAAGATTTCCTTTTATTGAATCTTAATAGTTTCTGTGGAATTATATCTTTTACCATCCATTGTTCTATAACTGCCCCACCCACGCTTGCGCATGTGTGCGTGCACACACACGTATATATAATTTCTTACTCTCTGTCCAGATCCTTTCCTTGATTTGGTGTCCTTGAAGCCTAACACTTTTGTTTTTGTAGAAACAGAAGCAAATCAGGCATGATAAGAAACCAGCATTTCTTACCCTTAAGTATTTAGCATATGGAAAACACAAAATAATTAAAGTAATTACAATAATCATTATTATTCGTATAAATTTTCATTATGCATAACCCAAAGACTTAAACTTAATCAGTATAATTTGCCATATCAACAGTTAAGAATTTTGATGAAAATTAAAAAGCCACTTACGATAAAAAAATACTCTCATCAAACCAGAAATTAATTTCTTCAATCTGATAAACAGCGTCTACAAAAAGAAATTACCACATGTAGTATGTTGATAAGAGGGTACACATAGACCAATAGAGCAGAATCAAGCCCAGAAATAAACACAAATACATGTAAGTGCCAGAACAATATTAACTATACCAATGTTGCTTTATTATTGTTTTCATCCGCCTTATGCCACTGCCACTTGCTTACTGTGCACATCCGTCTCAGTTAGGGCCTAGGTTTCTCCTTCAATAAATCCAAACCATTTCCATTGTAAATAGTAGAATATTCTCTTTGCAAGAGGGGCTATTTGGAGAGCTGGAGAGATGTCTCCACAGTTACAAGCACGCATTGCTCTTTAGAGGACCAGAGTTCTGTTCCCAGCATCCATGTCGAGTGCTCATAACCAACTTAACTCCAGATGCAGGGAGTTCTAAAGCCTCTAGGGACACAAGCACCTGTGTGCACATACCCTGATATCCCACATATGTGTAATTAAAAATAAAATAGCATCTACAAAAAAGAGGCCATTTTTCACTGTTCACCTTCGAGTTAAGGCTACATCTACACTTTTGTCCATCAACATAGATTCCTAGTGATGGGGGACCTTTGGGAAATGCATTGATTCCATGCATAACAGACTTGGGAGAAGTGAGGGGCGCCAAAGACATACTTGAAACAATGGACTCCAAAGAAATGGAAATTTCCCCAGGAATCTTATGCTTGGAAAAGAAAAAGGCACCAGCTAGAGGGAGAACTTCGTAAAAGACTTTTCCAAGTTCTAACACTTTATAGGAGGAGGCTGAAGTCTAGAGACTGATGGGTCAATGGTGGGCAGAACACCTTGATCATAGCTGGTTAGATGCACACATCCCTGGCTCTTCATTTTAACTTTAATTTCACTTCAGGAATTGGAAAACAGACTTGGGAAGCTAACTGTACCCCTTTGACCCCCTTCTTACCATGGCCACATTGAATGAACCTCCTTGACTTTTTGTTGTTGTTTATTTTACATCCCAGCCACCACAGTTTCTTCTCCCATCTCCTCTCCTCTCCTCCAAGCCTACCCTCAACTGTTCCTACCCCCAATCTACTTCTCTGGTTTTGTTTAGGAAAGGGCATATCTCTCACAGATATCAACAAAATATGGCATATCAAGTTGAAGTAAGACTAAGCACCTCCCCATTTACTGAGGCTGGGCAAGGTGACCCAGTATAAGGAATAGGCTCTCAAAAGTCAGTAAAAGAGTTGAGACAATTCCTGTTCCCACAGTTAGGAGTCCCACAAGAGGATCAATCTACACAATTGTAAACATATGCACAGAGGATCTACGTTAGTCCCATGCAGACTCCCTGGTTGTTGGTTCAGTTTCTGTGAGTCCCTATGAGCCCTGGTTAGTTGAGTCTGTGGGTTTTCTTGCTTAATTTGCTTATTGAGAATGAGTGGCTGCACCTGGTTTGGAACACAAGTTGTGACCCTCAAGTTTGATAATGAAACCATGATCATAACAGGACTAAAGTACATTGTGGATGTGTCTGCCACTTGCAATGAGCTAATATTGGTGAAGAGGGAAGATGGAAATTCCTATTAGCTGCTGGTGTCATTTTATTCTAGGGACATTTTTCTATCCTTCCACCTCAGCTGGCATCAGCTGCATTTTGCTTCTACTTGGTGGCACACGAATAATTAGTTTGGACTTTTTTTTGGATACTCAAGAAAAATCTCATACTTGCTTGCTACCCTCCAGTCTGTACTCTTCTGTTTGCCTTTGGACTCTGATGGATTATTTAGGGCATCTGGCACATGACCAGAAAGGTTTAGGGTTTTTTTGAATCATTTGACATAAAGAGACTGGAGTACTGAAGAGATGGCCTGTGATTTATGTGTTAAGTCCTTACACTTTGTCCTTACATTCTCCCTAGGGAGAATGACAGTTGACACTAGTCTTTGATAAATTTAGAATGATCTGGCATGAGCATTTCCTCAGTTGAAGTTCCTTCTTCCAAAAACCTTGTCTACTATGGGAGCTCCTTAAAAAAGAAAAAAGAAAAAACTCCAGCTACCTCAGTTTTACCTCTTTCCCTTCTTCTCCTCCCCCACCCCGTGTGTGTGTGTGTGTGTGTGTGTGTGTGTGTGTGTGTGAATATGTCCCTTCTTTTTTCCTCCCTTCCCTTCCTCTTTTTCGCTCATTACACACTAATAATCATTGCCTTTAATTAGCTTCTGAGTGGTTGTGTGTATGAATGTGTTTTGGGTCACTTTGAACTACAAAAGAATAATTGCCTCTGTGTCTATATTTTAAAAGGAAAACCCGGGGATTCAGAAAATTTTATTTTAAAAAGAAACAAGTTTCTGGACTTTACCTCTGGCAGACTTACCTAAAAGACTAATGGAAATGTTAATTTTAAGCTTATGCCTTAAAACGATTTTGGTCTGGTGCTTTCAAATCTAAGTATGGGGAAAAAATCTAATTAAAGAATTTATGAGCTATAACAAAAAGATAGCTAAAAGAATTTTTTATTAAGTGTTCAAAATATGAATTGCTTTTGCCAGAAAAACTTTGTAAAAATTAAAAGACTAGTTTCAAACTTGACCTGTATACAGATAATTTTGCTTTGGTCCATTTAAAATGTACATAGTTTGGCAATGCTAATATGAAAAAACTTTGGCTCTAGGATAGCTGCTGAGAAATAATCCGCTGTGTTGTAAATAATGTATTTTGATATATTCATGTGTTGTTGTGGCTCCCTTTTCCTGCCTTAAGATGTATTGATGTAAAAATTTGGAAACAGGGTTCAGAGGGAAGCTTGAGGATTATTTGGTCTGAACAAGAGACTACAATAGGCAGTACCTGGACCTGCTGCTACTACCAATACAAATTAGAATATAGCAATTGGCAGAGGAGATAGCTTGATTGAGAAAACGAAGTAGAGATATCTCACAGAGAGAAAGTCCCTGATTTTGAATTTGAAGGTGATTTCGGGATTCATGGGGCAATAGATGAGAAGTTCCCTTGTTTAGATAAATTCTTTGTTCTCTGGTGGAAGTTCATGCCTTGAAGGGTAGAGATTTGAGCTTACTCTTCTAGCGCTTTTCAGGCCTGGCAAGATCTTCCCCTTTATTAACATACTAATAGAGGAAAGGATGGAGAGAGGCAACCTGGCACAGCTGTATTACCTTGTATATTGACGCTTAGCTTAGGAAAACTCCTAACCTCCTGATAAGGCATATCTCCTTCTTTGTGCTTGTTCTTGCCTTCCATAATTTTAATCTTCTTTATTACAGGTATGGGAATTTTGGTCAGTACCCAAATTCAAATAAAAAGATTCTTTTAGTTATCTTTTTAAAGAAAATATGTGGCCATATTGAGTAAATCTCTTTTTTCCTTTATTTTTCCACTATTAATTTGATTAATAATTGGACCTGGTTTGGGGCACAGGTTGTGACCTCCAAGTAAAATAACAATAGCCCTCAACCTCTAAGCCATCACTTGAGGAGACATCAATAAAAGACCTGTAAATAAAAACTAAAGGATAAATGACAGCAATCCCATGTCAAAATGCCGACCTCACATAGGTTGGCAAGTGATACCATCTTGTCCTCTTTTTTATTGTCTACCATTTAAACTACAGCTATCCAGTCAGCAACTGCAACTCTGCTGCTACCAGCCTCGGCTAGGCCACAAGAGCCGCAGCCTGAAGAAATTTTGTTTCCTCCGGCACCGATTCTTACAAAACTCCTAAGAGAATTTATCTAAATCTCTGTCCTGCTAAAGAATTCAAGATTCAAAGGTTGAGATTGAATCCTGCTTCCCAGAAAGGCTGAATATCAGGCGGCTTACCTAGCTCTCCTCCTCGCGTCTCCCAAGAAGTTCTCGTGCTTTTTCACGCCCTCTCCTTATAAACCCTTCTCCACCTGGCTCCTCCCTACAGCTTCTAGTCAACTAGTTGTTGACGCGGCCTCCGGACCACAGGTGAATTTTATTTAATTACACTTTTGCATCATTAAACAAATGTTCCAGAGCATAAACAAAAGTAACACACCTTAAAATAAAATTCTACAACAATACCAAGACTTGATGGCAAAGCTTGCCGTTTGCCACTGTTCCATAGGTGCCCAAACTTGGCAGGGAGACTCTGATTTGAATACAACAGCTTTACTGATAGCCACAAGTGGCAAGTGTATTGCCCTTGTATTGTGGTTTCCTTTAATTCCCAGTTGGTAGAATCAGCCATAAAGAAGCAATACATGCAGAAGTAATGATTTAATGAACTCAGAGCCAAGAACTCAACACCTTTTAGAGTAGATTATAAATAAGCCAGTCCCATGCTGACCCTCTCTCCTCAGGTGACACACAGTTGTTGCATGCGGTGGCGGTATCGATCTATCTAATTGCATGATTATAGAAAACACTAAGGGTCAGAGCAGTTAAGCTTTACAGCTCAACATGCTGAACAATGATGTTTGGCGACCTGGGAACACTGATTCTCTTAACAATGACAGTAGCATACAATTTAGATAGCAGTCCCTTTCATACCATATCCTCTCTCTCTCTCTAATTCCAACTTTCCATTATATATTATATATTTCAATATGAACAAGCCATTTAAAATCTCTGTGCTTTAGTTTCCTTATCTTAATTTCCAAAGGAATTGTCAGCGAAGAGATTTCCAGTTCCTCCAGTTTGTCACATAAACATCGGGTCTGCATGCTACATCACTGCCCCTGCAACCACCACCACCAATAACAAATCGATAGGACTAGAAAGTTTCACACACTCATTCTTCCATAGAAATATTGAATAAACCAGATATTACTAAAATTACTTCATATGTGCTTTAAAAATTCAAAGAAACACAGCAGCCAAACAAGCTAATGTTGGCAAGGAAACGTGTTAAATGATTAGAAATACAATGGTACCTTTCCTTGGGCTTACGCCTCCCTAGCCTAGTCTGGCACACTTTGGGGCAAATGTCAGGCCAGTACATGCCTCCTTTGCTTAAACCAGAGACAGCACAGTGGCTATAATCGGTAATTTTTTAGCCTATCATGTCGATGCCTGAGGAATTGGTCTCTATATCCCTTAAGTGGGAGCTCAGATCTCTAAATTTTCCTAAATGTACTGCGGGGGACAGCAGGCCCACAGATGCTCAGGGAAAGAGATTACAGACAGTGACTACAATAGAGCAGTTTAAGACCCTGAGAAAAACAGTGGGAAGACTCTTGGGGAAATTAAGATGGTAAAACCCAGCTGTGCCCAATGTAAAATCAACAAAAGCACAGACACTGACCCAGAGAAGACACATGCCCAGAAAAGTGAGAGGACTTTAAGCCTTCACAGCAGGGGGATTCCAAGCTCAAATATATCCTGTTAATTAGTAGAGGTCTTCCCCTACACAGCCGGTTTGCAGAGAATGGAAGGCAGCACTGTCTTCACAAATCCAACGTCCAACGGAAGATGTTAAGGCACATGAACAAAAGGGAAACATTCCATTCAAAGGTACAAAATTCATCTTTAGAAAGCATCTTAAATAAGCAAAATACTTTAAAACAATGTCTTTACACACAAAAGAACTAATGGAAAATACCAAAGGAAATAAAGGAGAGAGACATAATAGAACATAAGAATAGCAGCAGAGACAAAATTTTATAGAAAGAGAAATATGTGGAAATTATGTAGATGAAAATGGAAAGGTGAAAACTTAAAGAATTGAACAGATAGAAGAAAATTATGTATCAATGAACTTATAAACAACTTTTGAAAGGACCACATCTCAGCAGTCAAAAAAAAAAAGTGGGGAAATCAAAGAAACAGGATCTAAGGAATGTATGGAACACTACAAAGTAGAGCAAAGTCTGTATTATGAAAGAATATAAAACAAAGGAAAAATAAGGAGGAATAACATCTATCAGTTATTTCAGCAGAAATAACTTCTCCCACATTTCTAAATGTGGGAAAATACATAGCTGTACAAATAGATGCTTATGAAACTCCAAGGTCAGAAGACTCAATCAAAACGCACACCAAGACATATCATAACTGAAATATTGAAAAACAAAGACAAGGAAAATCTCAATCAGATTAGAGAGAAAGCAACTGCTCTGGCTACTTTTATGCCAGCTTGAAACAAGCTAGAGTCTTCAGAGTGGAAGAAGCCTCAATTTGAAAGAATGCCTGTATAAGATGGTCTGTAGGCAAGTCTGTGGGGGCACTTTCTTAACTAGTGGTTGATGTGGGAGGGCTCAGCCCATTATAGGGAGATAACCCTGAGATCATGGTTCTGAGTTCTATAAGAAAGCAGGCTGAGCGCGCAATGGTGAACAAGCCAGAAAGTAGCACCCTTCCATGACCTTTGAGTCAGCTCTCACCTCCAGATTCCTGCCTTGTATGAGTTCCTGTTCTGGATTCCTTCAGTGATGAGCCACAATGTTGAAGCATAAGCCAAATAAACTCGTTTCTCTCCAAACTGTTTTGGTCATGATGGTTTGTCATAGAAATAGTAACCATTATTAAGACAGCAGTTCATCACTTTGTAAGCAATCTTCACCAAGGTAAGTAACCAGGGACTGGATAAGGAGGCTACAAGTACTGGATGCTCTACCAGAGGTCCCAAGTTCTATCCCCAGCACCGACATAGCAGCTCAGTCTGAAACTCTAGTCCCAGGGGGATATGGATATGATGCCCCATTATATGGTGTCCAGACTTGCATAAAAACAAAACACCCCTACACACAAAAAAAACCAATAAAATAATAATACAAAATAATTAGTAACCAATTTTAGTGCTAATTAATTTAGGCCAGAGAGACAAATAGAAAAAATCCTGTTGAGAACCCTATATACCAAAACTGTCCTTCAAAACTAAGGAAGAAATTAAGGTATTCCCAAATGAACACCTGCTGAAGAGGTTCAGTATGATTAGACCTACCCTATATCTTAGATATTGAAAAGACTGAAAGGATTGAAAGGATGTTATTAACTCAAAATGATGATATAAATTTCTCCAGTAAAAGGATATACATGGACAAAAATTTGTACAGTATAAAAATGGAAGGAATGAATTATTGATCCTCTTAAACACAGCCAGAAAATTAAACAGAAGGCAATATTTGGGGTTTTTGAGTATACAAATATCAGCCATGATACTGACTATCTTTATTCTGTAGCATCCAGAAACCCCTTCAAGGATCATGTTGTCTAGTGATAAAACCAGGCAAGTACAGCACAGAAAAGGACAACCAGATACCAATATCCATAAAAAGCACTAAAAACAAAATCCTGAACAAAATAATAGCACACTAAATTCAGCAGCATATAAAAATGACCAAATTTATTCTTGAAATGCAAGAATGATTGAACATGTGAAAGTTGACCAACACAATACACCAAGTCAATAGAATAAAGGACAAGAGACATGCAATCATCTCCAATGGTTCAGAACAAAAGCTTAGGCCTCCACATACATGAACACACATGTGCATGCCCACCTACACATATATGTGTACATGTTTACACAGATACATGTGTGTAACATGAATACGCACATACACACCACACACATGCAAAAATAAATAAATAAACAGATAGATAAATAAAAAAGAATGTTAGAAGATTTGTACTTTCTGAACTCAAAAGTTACCACAAAGGCACAACAATAGACTAACAGTATAAAATCAGATATCTAGAACAGACTGAAATATAAAACCCGAAATAAAATTTTATATATAAGATCATATGACTTTTATTATTAACATTTTCAAGATTACTCGCTGGGGAAAAGTCATTCTTTTCAATATATGATTATCAATTGAAAAACTGAACAGTAAGATATAAAATTATAGCACTCTCAGAAGAAAACATGGGTACAAAGCTTCATGGTATTAGAGTGTGACACCTAGGTCATAGACAATAAAAAGCAAAATTAATAAACTGGACTACACTGAAATTAAACTATTTTGTGCATCTAAAGATACAATAAACCAAATGAAAAGACAACTCCAGTATGAGATAAAATACTTGTGCATTATAATTAGATAAATATTAATATCTATCCAGAATGTATGAAGAACTACAAAACTAATATTTTGACTATAGTCTGACTCAAAATTGAGCAAATGCCTTAAAATGTTGTTTCTTCAAAGAAGTAATACAAATGACCAATAAGTACTCAAAAAGATACTCAATTGCATTAATCACTAGGGTAAAATTCAAAAACACTTGTGTCCCCACTGTTTGTCCTTTGGAGTAGCTATGGCTGTGGTCTGAAAGTTTATGCTAGTCTCCCCATCCAATTCCTTTGATGAAATTCTGACTCCCAGGGTGATAATTGTGGAAAGTAAGGCCTTTTAGAAAATGATTAGGTAAAGAGTGTAGAATCGCATGATTGGGGGCAGTGCCCTTTAAAAGAGATCTTAGAGAATTAGCCATTCCCATACACTCTGTGATGATGAAGTGAGAAGGCACCATCTGTAAAGCAAAAAAGAAGCCCTCCCCATACACCAAATACACACCATAATTTTTCCTGGAATCTCCAATATCTAGTAAAATGAGAAACACATGTAGGTTGTTTATTAGCTACTCAGTTGTGGTAAGTCATCATTGCCAATTTGACTGAATTTATTTTTTTTAGTTATTTTATTATTTTTAAATGTGTACAGGTGTACGACAGGCATGCCTGATGCCTGTGGGGGACAGAAGATGGCATCTGACCCTCTGGAGCTGGAGTTACAGATGGTTTAAGCAGAGTGCTAGGAACAGAATATGGGTACTCTACAAGAGCAACCAGTGCTCTTAGACACTGAGCTGTCTCTTCAGCCCCAACTTGCCTGCTCTTAGAAACATCATGGATACATATTTCGGGTGCATCTGTGAGGGTGTTTTCAGCAAGATTTTATTGAGAGGGAAGACCTATCCTTATTGTGGGCAGCATCATTCCTTAGGTTCATGCTCCACAGTGAATAAAAAAAGAAAAAGAAAAATAGAGAATGGCACCAGCATTCATCTTTCTTTGCTTCTTGACCAAGGAAACATTTTGACCAACTATCTCACATTCTCCAACCATTCCTTTTTTGTTATGATGTCTATACCCTCAGGCTGTAAGCCTATATGAATCGTTGGTCTCATAAGTTCTTTTAGCAAGTGATATTATCATAGATAGGAATACGTGATTCACTGGGCTATGACACTTGTTACAGCAGCTCCAAGTCAGACAGCCATTAACAAAAACAAATAGGAAACAACAAACATTACAAAGCACGTGGAGAAATAATAAATGTGTGCCTTTCTGGTAGAAGCATGAAATGCCACAGTCACTATGGGTAACAGTTTGGATAACAGGTCCTCAGATAATTAAAAAACACTAGAATTTCTATATGATCCAGCAATTATACATCAAGTCCTATATACAAGATCACTGAAAGTAGGGACATAATTTATTTTTCCATTTTCATCCATGTCATCATTATTCACACCCAAAGACAGAAGCAATATGAGTGCTGGGAACACTATTCAGTCTTAATAAGAAAGAGAACTCTGGCATGAGCTACAGAATGAATGGACGAAAAAGACATTATAAGTGACATACAAAAACATAAAATGAAACATATGATTCTACTTCTATGAAGTACCTAGAATAATACAGGGGCAGAAAGATAAACAACACATAATAGAAACTACAGAAATTAGTTTAAAACAAGAGGTGACTATGAATGAGCACCTGTATAATAATGTCATATGACAATTTAATATCTCATTAAATTGCAATGAAGAACATATGAAGACAAACACAAATTCCCAAGTTTAGAAAAAGAAGTTAAGGCAAATATAGGGGATGGGATGTCAATGAGTGAGGCACATGTAAAAATCTTTATTTGAAAAATCTAAGAAAATTAGATGTTAAAAACTCCAAATAACAACAATCTCCACTTTCTCCCGCCCATATTTCTCTAAAATTCCATAGGCTCTGTCTGTTAATTCATTTAGATCCTAAAGATTCAGACATCATCTTTTTTTTTCTTTCCTGGGCAAATGTATAAATGATACAATCAGTCTCACAGTTAAGAAACTGGCTGCCACTCCAGTGAACACCACATGGCCTAGTTTAGTAACCATAACTTCTCCATCTTGTTTCTTCTCCAGGTCTACTAGTTTTCTAGGATAATTATCTGATTTGTCCAGTTCCGAGATCCTGTCTTGTTATTAACTAGACAGCTTACACCTGGGATTCTCCCATCAATACCAGATGCACTCATAGCCTGAGTGTTTATCCCTGACATGTATTTACCACTGATTTATGTGGACTGTTACCACAGACTGTCTACCCTTTCTTATAATTGCACCAAACTGTCATTCTGTGCCCTAGTAGATTTTGCCTGCCATTTCTCAGAAATAACCTGTTATGAGCTAACTAGCTTCTGTGCTAGCCACCTACAGGCCCAAACCCAAACTGATCCAAATAGCATTGAAAGCAAGAGAGGCATTTTGAAAACCACACATCTTAATGGCTAAGGATATACCGCAGTCAGTAAAGTACTTCACAAATACCTGTATCATAAACACAAGGATCTGGGTTTTACTCTCAGAAACAGAGACAAATGGAACCCCCGTGTTCTTTGGCCAGCAAGCCTAGCTCAGCTTACTCAGTCAGTCCCAGCCCATTGAGAGATCCTATCTCAATAAACAAAGTGAGAGAGACCCGAGGAATAGTGCTCTACATTGTCCTCCAGCCTTTACACATATACATATATGAATACACCTGTGGTGCTATTTCAGTTGTATTTTTAATAAATAAAGCCTGTCTGAAGATCAGAGAGTAAAAAAGTCCCACTGGTCAGCCTTCCAGGCCAGCAGTGGTAACAAGCATCTTTAATTCTAGTAGCCAAAATAGTTTGCCATAGAAACCAGGCGGTATATGACTTTAATCCCAGTGGTGCACATCTTTAATCCTAGCCCTGGAGAGGATTATAAAACGGGAGGAGTCAGTTCTCAGTCACAGTCTCATTCTGAGATTCCTGAAGGCAGGATCTCCATTTTCAGATTGAGATCAAGGTAAGAGCCAGTGGCTGGCTGCTTTGCTTTTCTGGTCCTCAGACTGAACCCCAATATCTGTTACTGAATTGTTAAATAACCATGCTTCATTTGGTGCCCAACACTTGCCTGAAGCTTTTTAGCACCAGCCCAGGCCAGAGTTAGGATTGGAATTCCAGTTCTAGGAATTGAAACTCAAACCTAGCCACCTGGTTTCAGGAGAAGCACTAGCTCTCCCAGCGCACATCTGTCCTGGTTTAGCTTCCATGTAAAAATGAAAAGTACACAGAGAATCTGGATACTTTATGTCATTATGTTGCCTTTGAATTGTTTGACTGCCGAGGAAGGAATAACAGCAGCTAAAAGACATTTGATTGTAAATGCTTTGGACTCACAAGATAGGATAGATATAGAGTATTTTCTCTGAATTTGTCCAATGCAAATGGACTAGACATTGTTGATGTATTTATTGCCTGTATATATTGTATATAGTTATTATACTTATTGTATATAGTTTTTTTATATTAGTTATAGTCTTCCTTTATTTTAGTCAGAAAAGAGCAATGTGATGGCATTTCATTTGTATTTTAATAAGTAAAGATTGCCTAAAGATCAGACAGCCCCACTGGTCAGCCTTACAGACCAGGCAGTGGTAACACACACCTTTAATCCCAGTAGCCAAACTAGTTTGCCATAGAAATTGGGCGGTGCATGCCTTTAATAACAGTGGTGCATGTCTTTAATCCCAGTCTAGAGATGATTATAGGACGGGAAGTGACAACTCTCAGTCACAGTATCATTCTGAGATTCCTGGAGGCAGGATCGCCATTTTCAGACCGAGGTTGAGGTTGAGGTTGAGGTTGAGGTTGAGGTTGAGGTTGAGGTTGAGTCAGTGACTTACTGTTTTGCTTTTCAGATCTTCAGGTTGAACCCCAATTTCTCTCTCTGAGCTTTTATGAATCGTGCTTCATGCACTGGCACACATATGCGCATGCACATGAATGTACATAACATAAACACACACACACACACACACACACACACACACAAACACACCCCAAAATAACCCTAGTGAGAAGGCATATGAAAGCACATACAATGTAACATTCTGAATACGAAGTACAAGGTTCAATAAAAATGGTAAGAAAGGTTTTGCAAGAAAAAAAGTACAAGAAAAATACTCTTTTTAATATCAAAGATAAACACAAAACTGCAGAGAATTTCAAATATAGTGATATATTTAATGACTGTGGGCAAAGGAGATGCTTTAAAGAAACTCGTATCAAATTGGGGAGAGGTGCCTTGTGTCAGTCTCCAGAATGATGAATACTCAATTAATTTCCATTTCTGCAATGATAGAACTAGATCAAGCAGTAGTCAATATTGAAGATGCCCTAAGCTAAACAGGCAAAACATCATGGATACATACTCAGAACTAAATGGACTCTAACCAATGGATCTGGAAAGACATCCTAGGATTTGCAGACTCCTGGCAAACATGTGCTATGCCCTGTTGTTGAATATGAATATATATGTTGTTGAAAATAAATGGATCTGGTTCTTTGTTAGGACTCCATAGAAGACCTGGTAAATTTAAGTCATGAGAGATTCACCCTGGAATCAAAAAGGCTGAGTCAAAAACTAGAGACACTAGGATATAAATCATGGAAATATTCCTGGCTACATTTAAGGTAAATCTAAGTGCTGACACAATGGAAAGTCTGGAAAGTAAAATGAAGATTGCATGACCTTTGGAATGTGAGGACTGGCTAGCAGAGGAGTCCCTCAAAGTCATATGTTGCTTTGCCAGACTCAAAACATATTCTAAAGACAGTCTAACTTCTGCTAGAGGAATAGGTCATTAAATCTCAGGAATAGTCACTGGATTGCCTGAATCCCAACTGAGGTAAAAACTTAAGGCTAGCACAATTATTTTTTTTTTCACCAAGCAATGTTATTGTTTTGCTTTCAGGACTCCTGCCTTCTAAGTATGTTATCTGAACATTAAGGACACACACTTGCCCTTCCTACCCATTCTGATCTGTCATTCCACAACACCCCCCCACCTCATCATTACCACCACAAATATCTCATCAGCATAGTTTGCCCAGGTTTCATTACTGCAATTCAAGCATGTGTTAGGTAACAGTTGCCTCCAATCTTGGAGGGGAACTCATTAAGACACAGGTTGTTGAAAGGGAGGCAAAACATAACCTTTAACAAATAAACAAGCCAAAGTTTTCAGAAAGTCCCTGAAATGTGTCATATTCACTAGGATCCTCCAGCTTCAAGCATATATAAACTATAAGGAATGCTGAGAGAAGACCCTCACACCTGCTGAGGTTCCTGGAAGAAGCAGAGATCACCGAGCTTCCAGGCTCAGATCAGTTGAGGTACCTGGAAAAGGCCCTTTTCCAACCTGTTGAGCTACATGCAGTTAATATTTGCTTTCATTTTTGATTAACACATATCAGTTACATATATTTGATATTTCAAAACATGCATACAGTGCACACTGATCAAATCCAGCCTCCCTTCAATCTATCTGACCCTAGTCACTGTCGCTCTCTCCACCTTCTTCAAAAAATACTTTCCTCACTTCCTCAGATTATTTTACCTAATGATGCCATTTCCGGAGAAGCTATGACATTTGACCAGAGGGCTTTCTTTCAATTATTAAGAGTAATTCAATGTTTCCAATGTTCTTGATACCCTACCAATCAAGGAAACAAAAGATGAACAGCAAATACTTATGCCATCAAGAGGTTAAATAATAAACTCTCTCAAGAGGTTAAATGATAAACAATAATTTCTCCCAAACCTTTAACTTTACTTTCTTGGCACAATATCTGAAAAAGACCAAAATATTACAGCCTCAGAAAGGAAATGATATAGCTTTATTTTTTAGAAGTGGGTTTATGTAGTTGAATTTCATTTGTATTTTAGTAAATAATGATTGCCTGAGGATTAGAAAAGTAAAACAGCCACACTGGCAAGCCTTACAGACTAGGCAGCAATGAGACACACCTTCAATCCCAGTAGCCACACTAGCTTGCCATAGAAATCAGGTGGTAGTGGTGCATGCCCTTAATCCCAGAACTAGAGAGGATTATAAAACGGGAGGAGACAACTCTCAGTCTCAGTCTCAATCTGAGGTTTCCTGGAGGCAGGATCATCATTTTCAGACTGAGGTAAAGGTAAAAAACCAGTTGGTTGGCTGCTTTATTCTTCTGGTCTTCAGGTTGATGCCCAGTATCTGTCTCTGAGTTGTTACTAATCATGCTACAAGTTTATATGATTCTTCTCTAGGGTAAAAGATTCCATTGTGTAGAGTCATGATTTTGAGATATGTCAACGTCATTGAATCTTGTTTCTCTTGATTCTTTCCTTGTCCAATAAGAGACACTAAAATTAAATGAAGAGCTTTCCCCTGGCAAAACATTATGAAAAAGATGGCCAATGAGGGTCATTGAAATGGCTCAGCAGGTAAAAGTTCTTTCCACCAAGTCTCATGACCTGAATTCAATCTCTGGAACCCACACATGCTGTGGATTGAATTGCAGGTCTCCAAACACCTGATAAAAAAAGTAAAACTGCTAACATATTCATCTCCACATCCTCTTAAGAAAATCCTGGTCTCAGATCCATCTTCTGAAAAACACCCCAGAGACAAAATGGGCAGATTGTGAGCATGACAATGAAGATGCACTGAATGTGATGTTGGAACACCTGATTCGCTGCATGGGGTCCTGCAAAGGAAAACAGCATCTGTGAATGGTACTGCTAACCTGCCAGGTAAGAACCCAGCTATTGCTAGATAGGAAGAGCCTCCAAACACTGGTAAATTTAATGAGGTGCAAATGATAATAATGCAGACAGAAAGGCACACAACCTAAAGGATAGACATCCCAGGCCCTGGAGCCGGAAAGATTGCATTCACAGCGAGCTTTGCCTATCTACCAAGTGACCTTGGCAAGTGATTCTTATTCCGCTTACATTTCTTCACTTAAAAATGAAGGTGGATTGTTTTGTTTTGTTTTGCTTTTTTACTTAATAAGAGTATCTTGAGCACTGACAAAGTAGATGTCTCAACAAGCAGGAATTGCACAATTTCCTAGCAACAGCAACTAGGCCAAGTCAGTTACATTCACTCTGTTTTAGTCCTTGTAAAGTGAAATAAATAGTTATTGCACCTCTCATATGATTTTCATAAATCACAAGATAAAGGGTTTATCAAGCCACATACTAAAGTATTATTGCCGGTAACATAAATTGACCACCTGAAAATGCCAACTATTCAAATAAATGTCAGGACACAATTGGTTTGGCGCCTTTTTCCTATATTCATATATTAAATGTAACCTGTAACCAAATGTATACATAAAGCAATTCCTAATCATGTCTCTTTACGGGTGCCACCCAATCCCTCAGTGTGAAAGATTGCCCATACTGCTCACAACTTTAAGTCAATTAAGCCTAAGGCAATTGATTCTGTTTGTCCCACTATGGCCAATCTGATTCTTCCTGTAATTACTCAAATAGTTCCAGTCTTCAAATTCAAGTCTATTGGTCCCTCCTGGACAAGCTGAGATTCTTCTTCGGACAGAGTACATGAAGACTGCCATGTGACCTCTTTTGAAACAAACTTGTACTTAAGAACAGTTATGAAAATATTCGTAGGTCTAGCACGTTCTGTGGGAATTGATGTGAGATATATTCCTCAGGCATGTGTAGCAAGACTTCGTAGTCATCCAGTTTTGATTTAAATACGAATATTCAGGATCCCAAAAATACATACTTATTACCTTCCCATAAACAGCAGACTTGGTTGACTTACTGCCAGCCCTGAGGGGAGAATGGGGAAGGCCTAATATTAGAGTGAGCACCATCTGAGACCATTTATCCTTCACTCTTGTTCATTGTTCACTGTGGAAAGTTTGAGGTAGATGCAATTAGCATCATGTCTGGCACATAATGGACAATCAATACCTGTTTGGTAAATAAATTAATTACATGTTCAGTTTTAAGGTCATATCTACATAAGAGTTTTAAAGGGCAATTTCTCTGCATCCCTTATAAATGGCATTATTCTTTCCAATTGCCACAATAACAAATGCCTTGGAAAACTATTGATGTCACAAGAGAGACTGGGATGTTCTAGCAGTCTCAGGCTTTATTAATAAATCAACAGAATTCAAGATTAAAAATGAACAATTATGATGACCAAAAGACTGATGGATAAATTTCTCTCAGAAAACACAGCTATATTTTCCCAGGAGGAGCCATGAGTCATAAAAAGGATCCCACTTTTCACTTGGTAAGTCATAATATTATTTTTTAAACTATGATAGTCCATCTGTGTGGGAGAGATGGGAAGCCTTAAAAGTTATCATATATTATACAAACTGTTCTTTCTTTTGAAAGTTCTGGTGTATTAGAAAACAGACACATTCCATTGGAGATTCTCCCTGTCAGGTGACAATCCAAGACCCAGTTGTGTCCTTAGGCAGGGTAATAACGTAACAGCACTGCTGAGAGTAACATCTGGGCAGCAGCAAGGGGTGTGAGCCGAGAGCAGACTTCTTCCCAGAGACCACAAACTGCCTTTTAGCGCCTTTTATGTTTATTTCCAAGCCATACCTGTTATTTTTACCCCACTACCTACATTTTATTCACCTTTTCCTTTTTGATCTTTCTTTGAACTCTGAAAGAATAGAGTTGAACAGAGACACAGAGCTATGAACTCTTCTGAGAGGAGGCCCAATGAAAGCCAAAGCTATTAATAGCACCTGTCTCAATCAGAGTTACATGAAATGCTTTGCCATTTCTTATCATTGCTTTGTTTTTGTAAAAAGAAATTGCCTTTTCTGCCAAAAATCTGGATTTATAAGGACATTACTGGGGAAGGGCTTTTAAAATACAGGTCATATACAAAGTTTGCACAGAACGCAAAAGGCAGGACAACACACACACTCACACACACACAGAGGGAGGAAGACTTGAAAAACAGAAGAGTTAAAATAATGATTAGTAACAAGTTTCCAATTAGCAAATTCTTTTGCTGAGGCTCACTATGTGGACTAGGCTGGCCTTGAACTCATATTGTTCAACTTGCCTCTCCCTCCTGAGTTCTAGGATTAAAAGTATGTACCACCAACACCCAGCAAAAAAATTCATTTTTGAACCTACTTAACCAGAACATTCACATTAGTACCCGGAGACAGTTAATTAAAGTGCATGGTTTTCTCCATCGCGTCTGTGAGTTGGAGCACAGAGCTGTAATTCTAGAGGCCTTTTCTCCAGCACTCGGATGTTAAATAAGAACACTGGCACTCAGCAAAGCCTTGGCAAGGTTAGGTAGCTTGTTAGTGACTGATCTGTGTTTACGTGTATGCAGATTTAATAACACTGTAAGTTTTTCTTGATTTGAGTATTTATTTTGTAGTATGACACAAAAGGGAAAAAACCAAGAAGTTCAAAAGCATTGGGCAGTGGTGACACACGCCTTCAATCACAGCTCCTGCGAGGCAGAGGCAGGTGGATCTCTGTGAGTTCGAGGCCAGCATGATCTTGTAGTTCCAGGACAGCCATGGTGGTTACACAGAAAAACTGTCTCGAGAAACAAACAGACAAACAAACAAATAAATGAATAAGATATAAAAAGAAGTTCAAAAGCTATAATTGACCTTAATATTCCTTTGAAATTTTATTTATTATTAATACAATTATAATAGTATATGTACATATGCTTGACGTGTGTGGGGCAGCATCTGTGTGGTGGTTAGTGGACCCAACTGTGAAGTCAGTTCTCTCTTTTCACCATTATGGTTATTCCAGGGATCAAGCTCAGGTCACTAGGCTTGTACCACAAGTGCCATTATCTGCCAAGTCATTTCACCTGCTCTGAGATAAATGCTTATTTTGCTATATTGTAAAGGGATCACAAACGGTATATTAATTCAGAATCTCTGTTAAGGTAAAGCAAACGTTTTGTTTTAATTATTTGAAATTATTTGTTTTATGTGTACAAATGTATAAATGTTTTGCTGGTCTGTGTGCATGTGTACTGAATGCATGCCCGAAGAGGTCAGAAGAGGCTGTCAGATCATCTAGAACTGGAGTTACGGATGATTGTGAGTCACCATGTGGGTGCTGGCAACTGAATTGGGCTCCTCCCTAAGAGCGAGCAACAAGTACTCTTAACCACTGAACCAAGTCTTTAGTTCTTGGTAATAATTTTTCATGAATATTATAGAAAGATCAGTAAGTAGGTGAGAAAGACTGTATAAAGTTTATATTCATATGCCAGATGCTGTGGGCCTAGAAAGAAATGTACTTCGGCTAAATAATTACAATTACAGAAATGATCTTAGGGACTTCCGTAAAGATTGTTATGTTCTGAAAGATTATGGAGGGAGGGGAGACAACGAAAAATTATTTTTCACCATAAAAAGAAAAAAAATCTCAGCTTCAATAACCAGATTAAATTTCCATACTTACAATAGTCATCATCTTTGAATTCTATGAATAGCCCAATAGATTAGAGAAAAACTAAAGCATTATTATTAAGTTATTTTTTTTCCTTAAATTGAATATTCTTTGAGAGATAACACATGATTCATACGTCATCACTAGCCACGCAAGGCTCCCTTCATGACACTTCAATTAGCTGACCAATGAATTATGAATTCGCCAGCAAAAAATAAAACAAAAATGATTTATCAGCCAACTATAGAAACTTAAGATTATGTTATCTTTTAATGGTCAACATGACCAAATTTCTTCAGGATGAAATTGAGCTACGTCATAAAGACAGCTTTCAAATACTTCCTGACAATAGCTTAAAACTTAGTAATTAAGCCCACATATAATTGAGTAAACAACACAGATCTAGAAATTATGCAAATGCACATCTTAGTTTCACTTGGAATATTGTTCTCTACTAAGGAGTTAGAACTATGAAGAGATTCTAAATAATGAAGAAAGCTAAAGCAAGTTTCAAATGTACCAGGGGCTAAAGAAATGGCTCAGAAAGTGATAGCGCTTATGCTGAAAGCATAGAGACCTAAGACCAAATACCAAGTACCTAACCCTAATCCTGAGGCAGGGTTGTGCATATATGTAGCTCCAGGATTAGAGGACAGACACAGGCAGATTCCAAGGACTCCTTTGCTAGCCAGCCTAGTAGAAATGGAGAACTTCCATTCATTGAGATGTCCTGTCTCAAAAACTGCGTTGGGTGGGGGTGGGGGTGCTGTAGTAAAAGAATTCAGAAGTCTGAGATACAGTTATCACACACCCACCTATTCACATGCATTCAACACACACACACACACACACACACACACAGAGCACCTGAATGCCTTCTAAACACCATGTATAATTTCTTTTTTTGCCAATAATACTCACTTCAATACTTGATTAATTTAAAACTACTAGAAAAGAATTAGAATATGCATGAAGAGATTTGCTGACATTGTTGCCATCTTTTTCATTATGGAGCACTTTTTTTTTTGTTTTTGTTTTTTTGAGACAGGATTTCCCTGTAGCTTTGGAGCTTGTCCTGGAACTATCTCTTTTAAACCAGGCTGGCCTCGAACTCACAGAGATCTGCCTGCCTCTGCCTTGCAAGTGCTGGGATTAAAAGCATGCACCACCATTGCCTGGCATAAAAAGCAACTATTTTAAATGCATAAAATGAATGATCATATAAATGTATTTTCAAAGTGAAAGCAAAATGCCTGGGTAAAATTTGTTTATGTAATATATATATATACATATATATATACATTGTACATATATAATCTAAAATATGAAATATGCTGATAATAAGTTCCTTTCCTCTTCAACCATTTGTAATGAGTAGAAGGTTGATAATGGATTGGAAAATTTTTCAGCCTTAATAGCTGTTTTATATTTTTAACAATATCTCAAGGATATAAACTTGACCACGTTCTGAAGACCCCTGGATCCACAATTAATTGCATAGGCATGCCTAACTGCAAAGGACCCATGATAGTAGAAAGGGGGCAACTGATGAGCAGTTACCATCTACAAGCATTGGTTGCTTTTTGTTTGTTTGTACCATAGTAAAGTCACTTGGCATCTTTAAGCTTCACTTTAACTTTATATAAAATAAAGTACACATATACAGGAACATACATTGGTGAGCTGATATGAGTGGTTAATAAATAAAAGGCATTCAGTTCAGAGCCAACAATCTCCCTTTTCTTTAGCACAATGAATAAATTAGTGGTGGTCTAGATATATAACACTAAGAAAACAGAGACTTAAGTGGCAAAAGAGTATCTGCATCCCAGAAATGAAGTTGTCCAGATGATACAGTTAGTAAGATTACTTTAATGAAGATTTAGGTTAGAATAGGCAAGTAAGATGGGCAGAGAGGCCTTCATAGCACTGGGAATTTTCAAATAGAAAGTCTGATGACAGAAAGAAGAGAAACAGTTTGTGGGTCAGTCAATCGTGGACTTCAATTCTGGCTCTAGCATTTCCATTTGTGAAGGTTGAAATAGTTCATAGCAGGATCTTTATGAGAACTTTTTCTGAATTCCACCAGGTCAGTATAAGTAGGAGATTATTATTTTTCTATGACAGGTGTACAAAGAGCCTAAATAGTGGTAAAAGATCATATACCCCAATAGGGTTTTAGCCAGTGTCAAGCATTGTAAAGATGTGTTCCGGGGAGACACACAAAAGCTATGGTAGCCTATTCAAGAAATCTGATTGGAAATGACAACCCAAAATCTTGGGTGAACAGAGTTAAGCTTGGCATTTGAGTACAAATGCCAACTCCAAAAAGTGAGAGACAGAATTGTATTTTAACTTCATGATGAAGTTGAAACTTTAGAATTAGAAGGAGAAAGGTTAAATAGAGCACCGATAGGAAATGGAAGAAAATGGCACAATTTCTAGGCATCAAGCTCCTCAGATACCAAGTAGGAAAAGTTATAGCTGCTCACAACAGTTGGCATGAAGATTCCTATATTATAAAAGAAAACTGAAGATCATCAGCTGTCAGTATAAAACAAAAGATCATTCTTTACCACCAAATACATTTTAAACCTATTTCTAGGGCGAGGGAGCTGGCTTGGTAGTTAAGAACAGTCATTGCTCTTATAGAGGAGCCAGGTTTGATTCCTAGCACCCACATGATGGCTCAAAAACATCTGTACCTCCAGTCCTAAGGGATCCAATACCATCTTCTCACTTCCTTGGGCACTAAACACACACATGGTGTCCATGCATACATGTAGGCAAAACACTCCTATGTATAACATAAACCTAAAACAATAAAATAAATAAACGTATTTCCAGCACCATTATTCTATAAACTTCTCTAACCACAGATGAAATTATATATAGGCATACATGGTGGCCATGTTTTCTCTGCCTAACAGTGGTACATGCCATGAGCAGAAAACAACACTGAGAAGGGCTTCAGCCCCTTGTGGTTCTTTTCTTTCTCCCTCTGTTCCTCTCTCTATTTAACTCTAGAAACAAAATCTTGTATACTCTCTGTACTTGCCTTTCCACATAGTTTTGATCTGTTGCTTCCAATTCCTTCCCAAGAGGCAATTGTCACAAATAAAGCTAATAGTCAATGAGTTTCTCAGATGGCTGAGTATGGTTCCCCAAGTTCATAAAGAAATTCTGTTGAACTCTGAGATATCATCTTTCACCAGTTAGAATGACTGAGAACAAAAGCACCAATGATAGCTTAAGCTGGAGAGGATGTGGAGTAAGGGGAACACTCCTCCATTGCTGATGGGAATACAAACTTGTACAACCACTCTGGAAATCAGTGGGGTGGTTTCTCAGAAAACTGGGAATCAGCCTACCTCAGGATCCAGCAATACCACTCTTGGGAATATACCCAAGGGATGCTCAATTATACTACAAGGGCATTTGTTCAACTATGTTCAAAGCAGCATTATTGGTAATGGCCAGAACCTGGAAACAACTGAGATGAACCTCAACCAAAGAATAGATAAACTTAATGTGGTACATTTGCATAATAGAATACTACTCAGCAGTAAAAAAGAATGACATCTTGAAATTTGCATGCAAATGGATGTAACTAGAAAAAAAAACATCCTGAGTGAGGTAACCCAGACCCAGAAAGATGAACATGGTATGTACTCACTCATAAGTAAATACTATCTGTAAAGCAAAGGATAATGAGCCTATAGTACATGACCCTAGAAAATCTAAGTAACAAAGTTAATCCTAAGAGAAACAGATATAGATCCCACTGGGAGGAGAAATAGACAAGATCTCCTGACAAAATTGAGAACATGGGGTAGGGAGAGAAGGGAGGGCATAAGGGGAGGGGGAGAACTTGAGGGAACAGGATAGTTAAAATGGGAGAGGGACAGAAATAGACAACAAGGAAAGAGATATTTTGATTAAGGGAGCCATTATGGGGCTAGCAAGAAACCTGGCACTAGAGAAATTCCCAGAAATCCAGAAGAATGACCCCAGCTTGGTGTCGGACATTTCTGTATTCTGTCAATTATGTTTTAAATAAACACTGATTGGCCAGTAGCCAGGCAGGAAGTATAGGCAGGACAACCAGACAGGAAGTAGAGGTGGGTCAATGAGAACAGGAGAATTCTGGGAAGAAGGAAGCCCATTCCTCCTCAATCCTGTCCAGACACCAAAGGAGCAGGATATGACCTGCTCTGCTGAAAAAGGTACCGAGCCATGTGGTTAACACAGATAAGAATATTGGGTTAATATAAGTTATAAGAGTAAATAAGAAGCCTGAGCTAATGGACCAATCAGTTTTATAACTTATGAAGACCTCTGTGTGAATTTCTTTGGAATTTATGGGCTGTGGGAACTAGGCAGGACAGAATCCCCAACAAGCAGGCCTTCCTGTTACAAATGGCATCAACATGTGGACAACTGCATCCACCTAAAGCCTGAGACAGCTTGGGAAGTAATTCTAGAACAAAATAACAGCATTATGCATGGTTTTTTGGTAGCAGCAATTTCTTGGGTCTGCTCTGCTTGCTAGAGGCAAGCAAGTATTCTTATCTAAGAGAGGCTTCCCGACTCACCTTTAGCTGTAAAACCTTGCAGTCCTTTTAAGAGATCCTGCCAAGAAACACTTAAATAGTGTTGATAAAAAGCTGACCACATGCTTTTTGGTTTTCAGCCACAGCAGGAAAAAAGCTGCACCATTTTAAAATGCCGGCTTTCTGGGCCATCCTGCCAGGGCAAACTCTGACTCTTTCAGGCACGTGGTCCAACTATGAAGCATTTGAATGTTTGTGAGCACACTGCTGCAGCTTGCTTGCTGGCAGAGACTTTGAAACACCATAGAGTTGTGGCAATAAATGTGGCTATAGCCGGTAACTCTGTTGTGAGGCTCAAATCTGAGAAAGCTAAGACATTGGCTGGATCTAGTCATCAAAGCCACGGCTATAATCCTCTCCATACTGCTTACCAAATTAAAACCTCATGAGGTCAGAAAAAAGAGAGGGATATACAGTAAAGAGAGAGTCAAAGATGAAGAAAACCTCTATATGTTTTACAGTGTGTTAAAAATATACACAGGCTAAAGGTTAACGTCCTTCAAATAAAAAAGAAAGAAAGAGAGTAGTTGGATGAGGTAGCACACACCTTTAGTGCCAACACTTGGGAGGCAGAGTCAGAGAGACCTCTGTGAGTTCAAGGTGTGGTGGTGTACACCTTTAATCCCACAGGCGGATCTCTGTGAGTTCAAGGACAGCCTGGTTTACAGAGTGAGTTCCAGGACAAAGATACACAGAAACCCTGTCTCAAAAACCCAAAAATTAAATTAAAAGAAATAGAGTTTAAAATAAAGCCACATAAAGATGGAAAACACACAGAAAATCTGGATACTGTGTGTTATTATGCTCTCTTTGTTTGAATTCTGAGGAAGGAACAACAGCTGATTAAAGATACTTGTTTATAAATGCTGCTGAATTAATCCAAAATAGGTAGATATTTTAAAATTACCTTGACTTCAAAATTGAAGTCAAAAGGTATGTTATTTTTAATAAGAGATTTTGCTTTAGTTTCCACAGGAAATGATAGGCTGTGGATTCATTTTGAATTAAGAAAAATCAGATCAAGGAAGACCACCTGAGAAATCTCCAGTAGGAACAGATGGCCCAGATGTCTATGTTCTACATCCAGAACAGATTCAAGACTGCTGCCTGAGATGATCAAGCCTCATAGGATACTCCAGTCAGGGCTTGATCATAATTCTAAATTTTCTTTAGGTCCCCATAAGATTATCAGTGTCCCCAACCAGCAGGAAGTAGCCTGGAATACTACACCCACATTCCCAAAAAATGGACTATGGATATTTTCCTTTGTATAAAAAAGAAAGATGAGGAAGTGGTGTGGGATAGTTCTGTATTCTGTTAATTCTGTTTTAAATAAGCACTGATTGGCCAGTAGTCAGGCAGGAAGTATAGGCGGGACAACCAGACAGAAAGTAGAGGTGGGTCAATGAGAACAGGAGAAATCTGGGAAGAAGGAAGCCCATTCCTCCACAGCCCTGTTCAGACATTGAAGAAGTAGGATGTGATCTTCCCTGTTGAAAAAGGTACTGAGCCATGGTTAATAAAAGTTATAAGAATAAATAAGAAGCCTGAGCTAATGGGCCAATCAGTTTTAGAACTTATGAAGACCTCTGTGTGAATTTCTTTGGGATTTACAGGCTTTGGGAACTGGGCAGGACAGAAACCCCAACAAGCAGGCCCTCCTGTTACACCAGCTAAGACTCTAAGCAATAGTGGAGAGGGTACCTGAACTGGCCTTGCTCTATAGTCAGATTGATGACTATCTTTAATGTCATCATAGAACCTTCATCCAGTAACTGATGGAAACAGAGGCTGAGACCCACATCGGAGCACTGGACTGAATTTCTAAAGTCCAGTTGAAGAGTGGAAGAAAGGAGAATATGAGCAAAGAAGTAAAGACCATGATGGTTACACTCACTGAAACAGCTTGCCTTAGTTAATGCGAGCTCACCAACTCCAGCTGGACAGGGAAGGAACCAGTATAAGACCAAGCTAGACCTTCTGAATGTGGGTAACAATTGTATGGCTGGGGCAGTGGCACTAGGATTTGCCCCTCCTGCTTGTACTGGCTTTTTGGAACCCATTCTCTTTGGATGGATATCTTGCTCAGCCTGGATATAGTAGGAAAGACCTTTGTCCTCAGATTAATGTACTTTGCACTCTCTGGGGAGTGGATGGGGGTGGGGTAGAGGGAGCAGGTGGAGGGAATGGGAGAAGGGGAGGGAGTGGGAACTGGGAGTGGTATGTAAAATGAAAAAAAGATAGTTTGTTTTCTTTTTAAAATAAAATAAAATAAAAATGTTCTGTTGAAAGGAAGAATAATAATTCCAAAGATTTCCAACTATTAAAGACTTATCAACATAAGGCATCAATTTTGAGTATAGAGAGACATGTAAGGCATCACATGGGTGAATATGCTAATATATCAGCCTTATCTTCCTATCTCCAAGTTCACATAATTGGCAGAACTTCTACTTCATATACATTTCTTGGCATTTCTGAGATTCACAGGCATCTGCTAACTCAACACTCTCTCTTCAAGGTAAAGAAACTGAACACCTGGAAGCAGGGTGTGCAGTGTCTGATGTGTATTCATACTTTCCTCTATGCTACACTCTAGCTTGCTTCTACATTTCACTCTGAAACAGAATGGATTAATTTAGAAAAGCAATAGCTTTATAATCTTCCTTTCCAGGCTAAGTAAGAAAGCTGTACAATGACTGGTTGGCTATTTGTTTTTTTCTGTAATGATTAAAGTTGATATTTTTTTTTAAATTGGATACAGCAACCAGTCAAAACAATCACAATTCTTTTCAAGGTCTCATTAAATTACTACAGCTCCTGCTAGAAATGTATGCAAGTATTCATGGCAGAAAGACAAATGCAACATCTCAGTATAGTAAGAAACTAGATTTATACCAACAGTGATTTTTAAAAGTAACCCTTCCCTGTAGATTCATTTTTTTAACTGCAGAGAATGGAATATTAAAATTCAAAAATATATGTGGTTGTATGAAAATGAACAAACTTTTATGGAGTGTGGAGTGTGTGTGTGTGTGTTAGTGTCCATGCATGGTGGCTTGATTACATGAGTTTATTGATTGATTTGAATAAAAGGGCATACTTTGTTTTTCCAATTAAGTATGTGAGAACATAATCACATTCACATTGCCATAGATGGGCTTAATGCCTAAGTGAATCACCTTCATAAAGTTAATTCCATGCTTGGCAATAACAGAGGAATAAAAGGCACAAATGGTACCCAAGACAGCTACAGTTATGAACTGAAACATGCTCTGTTTTTAAAGCAGTGAACCCAAATTATAGGATTACCTTTTAAAAGTGTTTATAGTTATACTACATTATAGAGTAGAATTTATATTTATATCGTATCATTTGCAGAAATGGTTCTATGTGCAAAGCACTAATTAAAAGTTGGATTAGACTTTTCCAAATTGACACAAGTGCAGCTAGCCTGATAGAATAAATGAGCACATGTTTAATGTGCATCAAATAGGGAAAATGATAGCTACCTGGCAGGGTAGTCATAAATATTGACTGAGAATAACAAATATGAAATACATAGTGGGATCATTAGCTGATAAAAGAGATATAAGTGGTCATTCCCTTGTTCTCAAATGTAGTTTACATCAGCCCTCAAGTTTTGGACATGTTAAGCAATGAACTTCTAAACAATAGTTCACCAATTCAGTACATGCATGCAGTACAAGGCCAATTTACATCTTCCATAAGAATTTAGCCAGGACTCAATAATTCATTTCCATTGCCACTCTATAATTTCCATAATGGTAGGTTGAAACAGAGATGTCCCCTCAAATCCCCTTAAAATGTTCCATATTTTCACCCAAATGTCATGTTCCTCGCTTGTTTCATGAACCCTTATTCTCTGATGACTATATTTTTTTATTTCTGGCAAGATATCAGCAGATAATAAATTCTGCTATTTCTCCCCTGGAGGCATTGCATTTCTTAGAAGACTTTGGAAGGCATACAGTCACCTAAGAGCCAACTGGACCCATTTCTAAGAACATCACAAATACAATTGAAGTTTTCTGTAACTACATCCATTTTCTTCCTATAATTAAAATTGGTATTAGAATACTAGGGGATCAAAAGATTTAAAAATCCACATAATCTTCTCTGAATATATTTGTAAAAGTTAGTTTTCCCTTTCAAGTACGTTCTATTGTGCTTTTGTATCTAAAAGCTCTCTATGTCATAATGAGTTGCATTTTGACTTACCTATCTACCACCTCTTCAACTCCAGCCAGAACAAATGACTCAGTCAGTGTATTAATGTAATTGGATAAAAATAATCGAACTATAATCTTTCCAAACAGGTTAAATGGAAGCTTAGATTAGATATGAATAATCCAGTCATGACTCTAAATTTAAGGAAAAGGAGGGAGGACTACTTAAATGATAAGAAATGAGGCATCCATGTACTAACGCTTTATTATGTACTTACATAAAATCCTTAGGGTTTTCTCTATTCCAACGATACTGTCAATTGTTTTGCAGATCCCACCTACCAGCTTGTCAAGAGAAGTTACATAGAAAAAGTAGAGTGTTTGATATTGTTGCTTTAGTAGAGTTTCATTGATAGAGACCAAAGTGTTATTTGAAACTTTAGGTGACATAGTTGTCTTCAAATGCTATTATTTCAGATATTTTTAGCATTTGTCTTACCTTTTTCTAATTACGATTCTCTTGCTCCCAAATAATGTTATTTCATTCTTAGCAATACTTCAGCAACTATGTTAGCACACTTTCCATCCTGGTTCACAGTAAGAATTCAATCCTTGCCCACAACCAAGTCCTCTAAACTGTGACATATTTCAAGTAAGCAATGGTTCAAAGTGAGTTCTTCAGAAATATAAGCTTCTACAAGAGTAGCTCTGAAGCATTTGATGCTCACTTATCTCACCTCTACTTTCATTAAAATGGGTTAATTATATATATTTTATAGATTCTGGTTTGAAGGAAGATCAAAGAAAATGTAGCATGACACAGTTAATCCCAACTAGCAAACTGTTCTTTTGAATATTAAAGAAAGACTATCAACCACTATTCTAGTTTCAGTTCTGTTGCCGTGATAAAGCACACTGACAATAAACAACTTGAAGCGGGGAGGGTTTCTTGGCTTACAGTTCCAGATCACAGTACATCATTGTGAGATGTCAAGGCCGGAACTTAAATAGCTAGTCACATCACACCCATAATCAAAAGTACAGAGAAACAAATGCTCACATCCTTGTCTGCTTGCTTGCTCTCTTTACTTTTATTTTTTTTGTTGTTGTTGTTGTTTTTTTTTTTTTTGGTTTTTTGAGACAGGGTTTCTCTGTGGTTTTGGAGCCTGTCCTGGAACTAGCTCTTGTAGACCAGGCTGGTCTCGAACTCACAAAGATCCGCCTGCCTCTGCCTCCCGAGTGCTGGGATTAAAGGCGTGAGCCACCACCGCCCGGCTCTCTCTTTACTTTTATATAGTTCACAGCACAACTCAGGGAATGGTGTCATCCATAATGGCCTGGGGTTTGTGATGATTTGAATAATGGCTTCCATTGGCTCATATATTTGGTCCCCAGTTGGTTGAACTGTTTGGAAAGTATTAGGAGGTCATGTTGGAAGAAGTGTGTCATGGGAGATAGGCTTTAGCCTTTCAGTAGCCCATACCACTCTCTCTCTCTCTCTCTCTCTCTCTCTCTCTCTCTCTCTCTCTCTCTCTCTCTCTCTCTCTGCCTCATGCTTATATATCAAGAAGTAAGTGCTCAGTTACTGTCCCAGTGCCATGCCTGCCTGTTGCCTGTCAAGCTCCCACCATCATGGTTGTTGGTCTAGTTTGTCTGAAACAACCACATATATGTGAGATATAATGTATATAGATAGATAGGTAGATAGATAGATATAGATATAGATATATAGATATAGATATATAATCAAACTCTTCTTGATAGGTCCCTAGTTTTATGACCTTACAGCCCTTTAAGCTCTTATTACCTCCCAAACATTCCATCTCCAAATAGCATCACACTGCAAGATAGCACTTTAACATATGAATTGTGGAAACGCACAGTTTATTTATAAGAAAGACTAATGATACATTTTTAAAAAGTATGTGTTTGGCCTCACATTTAGAATTTCTCTATAGTCTTCTTTTGATTATTTTACTGAACATGTAACATTAGAATTACATAAATGTATGATTCACTGCCAATTTCCCTCCTGACTCAAATTTACCACTCAAAATATAAACACAGTTGGTCCATCTATGTAGGATGATAAAGAGAAGTACTCCTAAGGCCCTACTATTGTCAAGACCAGCCTTCAGAGGTCTGTCATGATATTGACCATTTTGGCACACTCTGCCCTAAATTTTCAACATCAGAGACATTCCTGTTATTCAGGAAGGGAAGAAATAAATTGTCAAAAAAATAAACTCTCTCCAGAAAACAATTATTTCTGTGAGTACATATTACCAAGAAGGGAAAGGGACTTCCTATTCTTATAATTTATGTTTCTAGTACTAAAGGATTATCTCATGAGCCCTCGGATGAGCTGCCTGCCAGTTTGAGAAGGTACAGAGTTTGACATTGAGAACATGAGAACCAAGGATATGTTTCCAGGGTGACAAGATAATATAGCAACAACAAATTCTTTTGCAGCTGAATAAAAAGAGCCTGTGGAGAACACTCTAACCCAATAGGCCTTGAATTTGAGAAAGTCAGAAGGAAAAAAAATCAGAGGTATTTGGCTCATAGAAGGGCAGCCAAAGTCTGTCTGCCTGCTAGAATCCACTGGAACTAGAGACCATCTCAAATTAGCCACAGTCAACACTGTGCTGAAAAGTGCTAGCTGGATGCTTTATGGAAAGGATAATGGAGAAATTCAGAACTTCAAATCAAAATGACCACCAAGGTCCAGTCAGGTCACTCAAAGTCATGACCTACAGAAGCAAGCAATTACTCTGCCTAACTGGTGGGGGTTGCTAAGTTGAATATCTTGGGCTCACCAGAACAACATTCTTAACTTAGATACTTCATCACAATTGCCTTTACTCCTTTGGCACTGTCATTTTATAAACAAATAGAACATCTGTTAATTAGCTTGCCCATGTGGCTTTCATCTTGAACTTCTCAAAAATAAGGACAAATGTAGGTATAAAACATATTACAAAAGTCAGGAGCAATTTCCAGTAGTGAAGTATAGATGCCATCATCATTGCTGATTTCAATTCGCCCTTAAGGGGTGATGAAGAGAAGCAATAAAACTTTGTCTTCCAAACAAATATAAGATGTACTTACTCATAAGTGGCTTTTAGACATAAAGCAAAGAAAAACAAGACTATAATTCACAATCCCAGAGAACCTAGACAACAAAGAGGACCCTAAGAGAGACATACATGGGTCTAATCTACATGGGAAATAGAAAAAGACAAGATCTCCTGAATAAATTGGGGGTGTAGAGATCATGGGAGAGAGTAGAAGGGAAGGGTGGAGGAAGGGGGTGCAGAGAAAAATGTAGAGCTCAATAAAACCAATAAAAATAAAAACAAACTTTGTCTTTCCATAACACCTCTACATTACCATTTTGTTTGTTTGCTTGTTGATTGTTTTTTCTTACTTCTCTGGGACTATTCATTATAAACACAATTTCAAAACCTAAAAGGATATAAATCAGGGAACTTTAATTTCACCCCCCTTTCTCTGAAAAAGACAGGAGCATGTAAAAGAGAAAGGATCTGTCACTCACAGTTTCAAGCAGCTGGAATACCTTCGGGACCCAAGGTGACCCAGAACAAAATGAGCTCACACAAGCCTTTCTTTACATCCTTCTTGCTTCTCTACTCAAGCCAACAGACAAAGTCGTGCATACCAATTCCCTAGCTGCTCACAGTGCCAAAGTAATTTTAACACCAAAAGCCCACTCAGCCCTGGTGAATAAGAAGGAGCATATGCACTCAGGGCTGTTTGATTAAGGCTCAAGTGCTGCATCTTAGAAAGTGTCTGCCCTTTAGAAAGTTCAGAGTCCTTGGGCTAGGTATGGCTTTGATTACCTCCCTTCAAAAACTCTGAGGCTGCCTCTTCTTCTTCAGCATCAAAGACTACAAAAAGGGTGGGGAATTTTGAACCTACAGCATTACCTCTTCACCTCAGATATTCAGGAGAAATTAAGAACTGGCTTGGGCATACTTGAGATAGTTTCATAAAATGCACACACAGCTTGGTTGTGGAGCCATTCCTAAGCATAATAAAGTGGGGAAAGGCTATTCTTTGTACAATTGATGTGCCATTTCCAGTATGAATAGCAAAAGCAAAACTTCAAAGAAGCAGAGAAGTCTGATGTTTCAGTAATAATGTTTTTAGGTTAACAGTCTTCTCAGTTTAAGGTTTTAAATACACAGAAAATCTGTATGGAAAATATAGAGTTTCTACAGACCCTCATTACAATCTCAACCATTTACTTTCCCCTAACATCTTGCAGCAATATGGCACGCTTGCTAAAATCTGCGAGCCATTATTGATACTCTATTTTGATTCAAGTCTACAATTTACATTATTTGTGTTACACATTTCTCAAGCACTCTTCTCTCATCTCTGGTATCACCCATTCATATTAGTTCTCCACCTCTCCTCTCCAAGGATAAAGTCCGTGCTGTTGTGCATACTAGATAAGAATTCTACCACCAAGCCACATCCTCAGCCTTCTGATCTCTATTTCTGTTACTTTAATATTTTAGGGTCTACCTGTGAATGACATCATATGGTATTTGTTATTTCTTTTATTTCTATTAGCACAAAGCCTTCCATATTCATCCATGTTGTAAACATGAACACTATTCCAATGTTTATATATACCCCATTCTCTGTATCATTTTCCTATGTTGACATACACTTAGGTTGCTATTCATCAGAATAATTTAAATGAAAACCATAATGAGATTTCACTTACCATTTGTTAGGACAAAAGTTATTAAAGTGAAAGTCAAGAGGTGGAATGCTGGGACTGGAACTGCTTGTGCAGGAAGACACAGGAGTATGGGATGAAATTGAAGGGATGGTCTTTAACCTAAGGAAGGGTACATGAAAAGTCACATGGAAACAATACAACTACTGCAATCATGAAATCACAACTATGGTTTCCTATACTGGGTCTGCACAGAAAAACTATCAACAAGCAGAAAGAGGAAGGGCAGCTCCTGAGGCCCAATCCTTGACTAGTTAACTATTTATTGGCTACTGAGAGTTTCTGAAAGAGGTGGAGTCATTGTCTCCAGTTTTCTACTCACTGCATAGCCTATCAAGCACCAATAGATAGCTGCAAAGTCATGTCCACTCAGACAGCCTTGGTTAAACTCAGTGGTTCAGAAAACAAAACAAAAAAAAAGCGATGAACATAAAAGATTATTAGGGTAAGGACAGGGTGGTTAGGGGTAGTAGGGAGATGGGAGAATTTGGAGGATAAGAATGGTTGATATTATTATATTTGACAGTATGTGAAACTGTCAAATAACAAATTTAATTAGTATTTTAAAAACTAAAAATAGAATTATCTGATCTAGTCATCCTTCTAAGTTTATATATAAAGGAATCTAAAATCAATCTGTGGAGGAGACATTTGTAATCCCTTGTTCATTGCATCATTATTCACAAAAGCTAATAAATGAAACAAACAGTGTTGGAGAGTTGGAACGTTGGCTCAAGTAAAGAGCACTTATTTTGCTTACAGAAGACCTGCGTTCAGTTCCCAGCATCCATAGGGTATCACAATCCTTTGTACTCCAGTTCCAGGGGAAATTTTTTGCCCTCTTCTGACCTCCACAAGCACCAGGCACACACATTGTACAAATGTAAACATTCACTCAAAACACTGATACACAAATAAAATAAAGTAAGCTAAACAACTTTTTTAAGTTAATATAAGTTCACATTAACTGATGAAGATATAAAGAACATGTGGAACATACACACGGGGAAGTACTATTCAGTCACAAAAAGATGAAACTCCTTCCATTTGTGAAAACATACAGGGCACCAGAGCTCATGTCCCTTGCACATATATGAATATTGTTGGGACCATTTGGAGTCATGGCCTCCAGC
>JAQHUG010000329.1:1280878-1302595 GCA_028555095.1 Dicrostonyx torquatus | reverse complement strand
CCTGTCTCAAAAAAAAAAAAAAAGAAAAGAAAAGAAAGAAAGAAAGCAATAACAGCAAAAAATTCACCTATATGAAAAAAAAGCACAAAAAACATAAAAAGGAAAGGGAATAATGGCAGTGGGGTAGGGAAGAAGATGGGGGAGAGAAAATAGACTTGATTAAAGCACATTCTATCCATGTGTGAGAGTTTCAAATGATAAAAAGTATAAAAATATAAAAAATAAACTCTGAGAGTTTATATTACCCCAATCAGAATGGCTAAAATAAAGGCATAATGGGGGGTGGGAAAAGGGAGGTGAGGGTGGAAGAAGGGAAGGGAGGGGGAACTGGGGTTTGTATGTAAAATGAAAAGTAAACTTTTAAATAAAACGTATGAAAAAACTAAGCAAATAAATAAAATGCTAAAAAGTAAAATGAAATGAACTATATTGTGAAAACAGAAAATAAAACAAACTCTGCCATGGCTGTGGGGAAGGAGAACACTTACTCACTTTTGGTAGGAGTGCCAATTGGTGCAGCCCCTATGGAAGTCAGTGTGAGGGTTTCCCAAAAATGTCTAGAAATGGGTCTACCACATGATGCAGCTCTACCACTCCTGGGCTTATTCCCAAAGGGTTCTGTATCCTACTACAGAGACGCTTGCTATCTTACTCCTCAGCCTCTTGCTTAGCCACATTCACAATTCTAGATGGCCAGCAACTGACAAATGAACAATGAAATTGTATTTAGCTGTAAAGAAAATGAAACCATGAAATTTTCAGGTAGATAGATAGAAAGAGAAAATATTGCACTGACTAACATAACTCAGACTCAGTAAAAAAAAAAATGCTACATGTTCTTTCATGTGTGGATGTTAGTTTTCATTCTTTAGATAAGTATGTTTAAACTAGAATACCCATAGATGTCAGAAAAACAGTAAGGAGCCATGTGGGGAATTTCTAGGGAAGGTGGAGAAAGCCCAGGAGGTACTAAGGTGGGAAATGAGTAACGGAACAGAAAGGGTTTGTTGGGGTGATGTAGGATGGGAAGGCAGGGTCGATTTTTGATTTAACATTTTCTTTGACTGATGTATTTTTTTCTATCATATCTTCAATGCCTGAGATTGTCTCTTCCATCTCTTGTATTCTGTTGGCGATGCTTGTATTGGCAGTTCCCATTTGCTTATGTAAATTTTTCTATTTCCAGAATTGCCTCCATTTGTGTTTTCTTTATTGCTTCTATTTCTTTTTTCAGGTCTTTGACAGTCTCATTCATTTCCTTCGACTGTTTTTTCTTGGCCTTCTTTAAGGGGTTATTTATTTTCTCCAATTTTTGTTCATTTTTTTTCTTGACTTGTTTAGGGGACTTTTTAAAAATTTCCTTTTTTAAGGACCTCTATCGTCCTCATAACATTACTTTCAAGGGTGTTTTCTTGTGTTTTAACTGTGTTGAAATATACAGGGCTTGTTATAGTAGGAAACCTGGGTTTGAGTGGTGACATAATGCCCTGGCTGTTGTTGATTGTGTTCTTAAGCTAGTGTCTAGGCATCTGCGTTTGGGATTATTATTGATCTAGGAGCTGATTTCTGAGTTTATCTGTTTTGGATAGGTGTTTTTCCCCCTTCTTTGTTTCCTGTCTGTTCTTCTGGCTGGAGTGTTGTGTGGTTCAGTAGCAGGTCTCTACCAAAGTTGAGGGCTGGAATCCTGGTGGCCTTCTTGACCTCTGGTCCAGCTGGGGGTCCTTCTGAGGAGTTGGGGGCCAGGACATAGTCAGGCCGGATGGGCACTGACTGGGGATAGTGTTGGGCAGGTGGGCTAACTGCAATTCTTGTGGCCAGAATGTCCTCTGGTCCAACAGAATACCTCTGTCTGATTTGGAACTGGGATATAATGAAGAGGAGGTGAGGGCTATTTGGAGGTGGGCAGGGTAAGCACCAAAAACATGGGGGTAATTTTTGGGCAACCAGCCTACCTGGTTCTGACGGCCAGCATGACCTCTGGTGGGGCAGGGGACTTCCACCAGAGTAGTGGGCCCATATATGATGACAAGGTGAGGAAGAGTGGTTGGAGGTAGGCTGGGTGGCACTGACATAGTGCTGCGGTCTGGAGGCAGGGGTTTTACCTGGGGTCCCGAGTGTCAGCATGACCTCTGGTAAATCAGGGGGCTTCTGCCAGAATTATGGGCAGGAATCTCTAGGTCCTATTTCTAAAAAAATTACTACATATTTTATTCTTTTACAGTATCCATCTTTATCACTAGGAGAAAAATGCTAAGTTTTAAGAATATATTAGTATATTTTCCCTCAACACCTATTATTGTGGCTTGGCTCAAAAGCAAAATAGTTGGCAGATGAGAAAAGTTGCTTTAAACCCTAGCTTCCCCTGTTCGTCTGAGCCTTTTGCAACTATCTACACACACACACACACACACACACACACACACACAGAGCACACACAGAGGGGGTTAGGCATGGGAAATGAAGGGGGCATACAAGGCAGAGTAATGACACTTAAAGTAATGATACCTAAAGATTCCATATCCCCATTCTTGATAACATGTACATCTTACCTTACAAATGAATGCATTGCAAATATTAAGTTTCAGAATCCTGACAATTTTATCTGACTTCTTCTGGTAGGTTCAATCAAGTTACAAGGCTCCTTGAATGTTCAGAAACTTCTCAGTTGTGACCAGAGATAGGGTTATAAAGGAAACATCAGTTGGCTGGGGCAGCAGTGGCTTTCAGGATGAAAGAAGGAGGTCATGAGTCAAGGAACTTGAACAGCCTCTGGAATCTGCAAAGTGTAGCAAACAGAGTCTCCCTTTCAGCCCTACCAGCACTGTGATTTTAGCACAGTGACCTTCACAGGGGTAGGCAGTAAATTTGCACTGTTGAAAGTGTATTGTCTTTTTGCTATGGCAACCACAGAAAAATACTAGCATTCCCTTATTATATAACCTCTTTACTGATTCTAACAGAGTGGCTTGAATTTAAATGTTTTTCTGCACTGGAGTTCTCTAGAAAAGTCTACTTAAAGTCAAGGTTTCAACATAGCCTGCTGGTCATTTCCCTCAAATATGCCTCACCACCTTTTCTCCTGCTGTTGCCCTAGCTAGACTTCCTTATCCCACCTACTCAGGTTTGCTCCCCATCCTTCTAGTCATACCTCAAAGATAAATTTTCTCTAACTGTATCCACCCGACAATCCCAGACAAAGTCCACCCATCTTTCTTCTCTGCTTCATTGTGCATTATGTGTGCTTTTCTTACTGAATTGTAATTGTAAATTGTGATTGTAAATTGACTAATCTTGAAGGACCAGGATTTGGACTATTGATCATCTACATCTTTTTAAATTAATTATCCTTTTCTTTTGCAGGAATGTGACTAGATCTCAGGACGTTATGCATATGAGGCAAGAACTCTCATCACCCAGACACTTATGGTGCTTTCTGTAAAGTTATTAGGGTATTTGAATTAATAAAATGATTACTTTGGTTGTTTTCTATAAATGCATATCATATGCTCTGGCCATGTTCACTTCATGTTCCCCTCTGGTGTCCTCCCCTCTTTCTCTTTAAGAAGGTACCTAGTAGAGTGTTTTCCCAGGTACATTCTTCTTCTCATGTCTACATGAGCCTCTTCTGTGTTTTCAGTCATTCTTTGCTCCTATCTTTAGTATCAGTTAATGCTAGCAATTTTGTATTTACTTATTTATGTCTTTAATGCCCATTTTCCCAGTAGACCATGTTTATTGACAACATGTCACTTCTGTTTACTATATGGTACCTTCAGCATCTGCCACAGTATAGGCAAATATTTTGAACATCAATACATTGTTGAACACAGTCTGCTCAGTTTCCTAGTATATAGGAGACTAGAGTCTATTTGCATAAGCATGAATGTCAGGGGTCACAGAAAGCAGACTGCAGCAAAGGGGCTAGAGATCATTTCTGCTCACTGTCTCTGTACTCACAGTGTCCAACCCCTCTGTTCCTAATAGGAATAGCCAGGCCTCATCTCACGGAAGCAGCTGTTCACTTCCAAGAGAGTAACGAAATGGAGTCCTGGCATGGAGCTCTGAAAGACTGCCAACTTCCAGTACAACTTGTCACTGTGTATTGGAGACATTTACGTGAGAAAATTAGTAAGCCTTCTGCGCATCAATAGTGACCCAAATCCAGAGCATTCCTATTGAGATAGATCATTTTTGTTTGCTAAACTTCATCAGAGAATATGATTTTCAGTTTCAGCGGTCAAATCAATACAGTGAGCAAACCGTATTGGATACTGCATATTGGACGGCTTCTAATAATTAGGTTGCCACAGATAAACTGTTCATAAGTACTAATTAGGAAGCCCCAGTGAGAAGTGTACTCCTTTGCAGCTGTTAAATAATATACCTGCATCGACAGCAAGGATTTGTTGTAGACAGATTAGTCTGTTTTTCCTTAACCATCTCTCCCAGTGTTGGCTCCACTTGAATGCTCACAATGTTCCCCCAATTTAAAGCTGTCTTCATCTCCATGCAGTAAACAATGAAATGTCTCAGGGATGGGGGTGTACCACAGCAGTCAGGTATGGTCTTAGCATACACAAGACCCTCAGTTTATTCCACAGTACAACATAAAATATAAAACTAAGTAAGATATTTTCAAAGCTTTATTTTTTGCTGGTGTGCATGTATGTTTACCATGTATGTACCTTGTGTCTTCAAAAGTCAGAAGTCTTCAGACGCCCTGGAACAGAGCTAGAAATAGTTGGGAACCACCATGTGGATGCTGGGAATTGAACCCAGCTCCTCTAAAAGAGCAATGAGTGCTCTTAAGTGCTAAGTGATCTATTCAGACTCTAAAGTAAAAATTTTAATTAAATATTTGGAAATGAACATTCTAGTTTTTAACTGTAATGAGGTGATATGATTCTAAATTTAGAAAAGAGTTGAAAATGTGTGAGTGTTTTTATATGTTGTGAGGATGAGGAAGAGTTTGAGTCGTGCAGAAGAAATAACAATGAGAAGCGAGTGGAGAGTTGGCTTTGTGACAGGGGTAAGATATGACTACAGGTATAATGTCCAACCTCAAGTTTTCCTAAGAACACCCAGCATGACCGGTTCCTCCCACAAATATGCTTTTCATATAGCAGAGTCTTTTGGGGGGCTTAGGGAGATGGATCAGAGGCTAAGAGTCCTGACTGCTCTTCCAGAGGACTATGTTCAATATCCAGTGCCCACATGGCAGCTCACGATTGTCTGCAAGTCCAGTTACAGGGAATCTAATGCTCTCTCTGGCTTCTGAGAAAATGAGGCATGCAAAGTGATGCACAGACATAAAAGCAGGCAAAAGATCCAAATACATAAAATTAATTTTTTAACTAATGTTTTCTTCTGGAAAAGTGACAACTCTTGTTCTTTTTATTTTTAATATTTTTATTCATTTTACATACCAATCACACCCCCCTCCCTCCCTCCCTTCTTCTCACTCCTTCCCCCATCTCCTCCCTGCACTGCATCCCCATCCACTCCTTATTAAGAGTAAGGCCTCCCATGGGGAGTCAACAAAGCCTGGCACATCGAGTCTAGGGAGGACCAAGTCCCTCCCCCTGCATCAAAGCTGAGCAAGGTATCCCTCCATAGGGAATGGGCTCCAAAAAGCCAGCTCATGTACCAGGGATAGATCCTGGTCCCAATGCCAGGGGCTCCACAAATAAATCAAGTCACACAACTGTCACCCACATGCAGAGGCTCTAGTTCAGTTCCATGCAGGCTCCCCAGCTGTCAGTCTAGAGTCCTTGAGCTCCCAGTAGCTCAGGTCAGTTGTCTCTGTGGGTTTCCCTGTCATCATATTGTTACCTCCCCTACTCATATAATCCCTCCTCCCTCTCCTCAACTGGACTCCTGAATCTCGGTCCAGTGCTTGGTCCTGGATCTCTGCATCTCCTTTCATCAATTATCTGATGAAGGTACTCTGATAATTATGGTAGTCACCAATCTGGTTAGAGGGCAAGGCCAGTTCAGGCACCCTCTCCACTATTGCTAGGAGTCTTAGCTGGGGATATCCTTGTGGGATTTCCCTAACACCAGGTTTCTGATCATGTTTCCAATAGCTCTTTTCTATGGCCTCTTCTAGGCCATATGCTTCCCATTTCTTTACTTGGACTCCAGGGAAAGGATTCAAAGACTCTAAAACAGCCATATACTTGGTTTTGTGTTTCATTCTGAAATAAAAATTGATGCCTATTAAAAATACGTGAGGTGAGGCATTAGGGAATTGTTCGAAAGGTAATTGGGGAAAGGAATAAGTGTCTAGTTTTAGTTGGATATAAAGCTTGCCACAAATCCCTAAAATCAGGCATCCATCACCTTAATCTAGTAGTCAGTTTTTATACCATAATGGTGAGACCATTTCCTGATGTGATACAGAACAGAATTCCCAATGTCATTAATAGTATAAAGTAAACATTAATGTTTGGCTTAAATCTGTGAAAAACTTTTCTACAGCCATGGGGAAATTTGCCAAATAGCCCATCAAGTTCAAGGATGCCTAGAAAAAGACTGGCCTAATTTCTTAGTTTCTTCCCATCCCACCCCTCCTCTCTCATCTTCATATCTCTGTCTGTCCTCCTTTTTAGGTTCTAGGGAGCAAGCCTTGTAATTGCTAAGACTATGTTCCACTATTGAGGTAAGCCATTAGTACAAATAAAATTCAAGTATGCATTGGCATTAAATAATATTAAGAAATTTCTCATTTTTGCTATGTTTGTGTGATTTTGACACTGGAAGAAAAATATTCTTATTCGTAGAGAGGTACCAAAATAAGATATGATGCCTATAATGCACTTTATCATTAAACAAAGTTCTAAAATGTATACCATCCTTATTATTATATATTTTTATGATTAATATAATTTAGCCCAGATGATTTCAGTATAGATAAGGGATCATAATTTGAACTTTGCTATGTAAAAGACCCTAAGTGTACTCCAAAATATACTAAAGACATTCTACCATTTGTGTTTTTGTACAGATGAATGAAAACTGAGACATTTTATTGATTTAATGGTTGAAATAGATCAGAGTATATGTAGTTATATGAAAAAATATTTAAAGATAGAATATTAAAACTCATAGTACATGAATAACTACTTAAATAATGGTGTTTCTAAAAACACAACACAAAAATACAGTCGTAAGTTAGTTAATGCTACCCCAAGTAAAGAGAGTCCAATAAGATATAAGCTCTTATAATTCATTTGAGACAATGGTAGGAAACCTAAGGCCATGAGTTAGTTATATTGCCTACCCAGAATCTGTATTTGAATGCCAGTTCTGTCACCTCTCAACTCAGTTTTACAGGAAGCAGTAACTTTTGAAAATGCAATTTCCTCATTTTTAAAATAATAAGTGTATTTACCTCATAGGGTCATTTTGTGATTAATGAAATGCTGGATATGAAATGTTTATCACAGCGTCTGGGACATACTCAGCAGTCAGTTAATGGGTACCATTTTCCCTCATCTCTAAATAGCTCTTAATCACTGATCCATTGATAGACTTTGAAGACACCATTATCCCTATGAAGTTGAATGCAAAAATTTTGTGAACTCTTATTTTTCGAAATGAAGGTCCTTAATTTTTAAACACACTTTCAGAGGTCAACAAGCACCTCACAGAGTTAAGATTCCCTGCCCCCAAAGCATTAACATGTCTAGTCAATTGCAGATATATACTGTAACTATAGTAACAATGGAGACTGATTGCCACATATTATATGTGTCTTGTCAAAACATTGTTGTCATCTCATCTAACAACACTTGGACTTGCTAAGTATCAGCAGCCAAAAGTAAACAGAAAGATTGATGAAAGACAGGTCACTGTGAGACCTGCTCTTGGGAGCAAGCTCAGCAAATGGTACACAATAGGCAGCTGATATCATGCCCCCCAATTTAATACTTATTGGCTCCAAAGAAGGTAGCCCTGATTAATGCCTTGTTATAACATTTTCAAAGGTCATCCTATATAATGAAAGGATCCATGCCCTAACTGCATCATTAGAAAGACCATATTTGATTTGGAAAAGAGCATGGCACTTTTCTTGTCACCCAGAAGTCTCTGCCTTCTTGAAAATGTTAGGATTTCAAACCTCTTGGTAATCATGCTTGGGGACCACCGTTTTACTATGGCCCCGTTTTTATATCAGGGCCACAGTAAATATCCCTTAAGAGGGGATGTATGATTCTGACATATCAGTCATATTCATCCTGAAGATGCTATGTTTTTTATTTTAACTACAACTCTACTTTATCATTGTCATGGGCTGGTTTCACATCATAAATTTATGTTCTCAGATGTAGAAAATTTCTGGTCAGATGGTATGTACTTATAGCAACAAATAAAACAGACAAAATAGTTCATTTGGGAGGCATGCACAGAGCATGATTTGGGGTAAGGCAAGCAATTTGTACAATTGACAAGTATACTTACTGTGCACCAACTGAGTTCTAGGCATTATATTACATTCGAAGAGCCCATAGTAAAGACATTCTTTCTATCATCAAGAAGACAGGCATGTAAGAAAAGGATGTCAATATACTATCATAGAAGGCATTAACAGTAGGATATACAGGATACAACAGGATATACACGATACTGTATAACTCATCAAAAGAGGCTTTGTTAGGGAGAACACATCGAAATGTATTCAGAGCACGTGTGTGCGGAAAACTGTTATAAACAAAAGAGATTACATGGATAAATGCTTGTGGGTAAAAAAATACATTTAAGGAATACCAAGTAGTTGTATGGCTGTTCTCTAAAGATCAAGAGAGGAATTTCAGACCACGAAGTTTTTAACAATCACTAATAAGGTGTTTATACTATTTAGAAAGAATAAAAACTTTTAATTTATTTATTTAGTATTACATGGAGGTGCATGTGCCAAGATGCAAGTGTGGAGGTCAAAAAACAGCTTGGCTAAGTTGGTTCTCTCCTTCTATCTTTAGATGGGTTCCAGGGATTGAACTAGGGTCTTCAGGCTTGTACAGCAAGTGCTTTTACTTGCTGAGCCATCTTGCTTACCCTGGCATAAGGAACTCTTAAAGCGTTGTAAGCCATACAAACACAATGGCAATTGACTCTGAGATAATAGTGGTTGTACTACACAAAATAGATTGAAGTAAGGGAACTGCGAAGAAAGAGGGCAAATTTGAAGTGATCTAAGCAAAAGATGATGTGCTACGAATTTAGTGCTCTAATAGTGGTGGGTGCTATAGCATGCCTTCAGTAACTACCAGTCAAACCAAGGCATTCAATACCACCCCTGATCTCCACATGTAGCTGATGCCCAACACAAGGCAATGAAGGAATTCAAACTTGTGCTTTTCCCTCACCTCAACTGAAGACGACATTGAAGGACCACCTCAGCTTGTGAGCTCCCCCATGGAACCAGCATAAGTTTTTGTTGGAATTGCACCCCAATTCAAGCTACTCCTTCTGTCTAAATTTGCTTTGTCCATTCCCTTGCTGATTTGTCCCTGAGAGTATTTCCTGATATATTTCCTATATTCAAACCTGTGCCTCCACATCTTTCCGTGAGACCAGATAAAAGGTAGAACCTCAGCAGTGCCTATCTACAAAATGAGAGGGCTGCCAGGCTGCTTTGCTGTAAGCACTTTCTATCTTCTCTACCATTTTGTGGACTTTGGAATTCTTTGGCAATTCTTGCAGCTGTTGGAAAACAGCAGGAAACTAATATGATAGACGTTTAATTTTAGCAACCCCAGCAGGACTCACCGCAGTAATTAGAAGTGTTTCACAACATACCACCCACAAATCTTGGGCCCAGTTGGGGTTGACAGTGTCTACTTTCAGAGATATAAAATTCTTTATAGCGTCCATGCCAAAGCTTGCTTCTCATGAAAAATACTGCTAGTCCCTGCAGACCAGCAGGAATAGTGCAGTTATCTTTTGCTGATACCAGAACTAAAAGCAGCAAGTCCAGTGCTTTTTAAAATGTGAAGCAAAGCTAAATATGTGATTAATATATCAAGGTGGATATTGCTAATATGTCTTTCCTCCCCTCTCAAAAAGTTTCTCGGTAAAATACAAGGGAAATGCTGGGTTCTTTCATGAGTTATTACAGCTAACCCTCACTTTCATCAATGGCAGTCCGTTCCTAAACTTTAACTTCTGAGATTCTGCGCACATCAGCACAGAGGCTTCACAGCAAATTTCTGTGATTGATGAAGGATATTTTACTATAAAGAACTCCTAGAAAGCATGTGTTTATGAAGTCGAGTACCGATTTTAGAATCAGAGGGACAAAGAACTTCCAACATGTAGCCAGGGAGTTTTCATCCTAGCATCTCTGGGAATATGTGGTATCCAGGGAATCTGTGAAGCCCAAGAAGTGTATGCAAAATTTATTGGAGAGATGCTGTAACTTTTATTAGACTATGAAATCTAATATGCAGGAAGTCTGTAGGCCCTGAAAGCCTAAGACCCATTATCTACCCCAAGGCCTTTGTGCTTTGTGCTTCAAAGTAAAGTTTAGAGAAATGAAGTTCCGATGACTTGTCCAAAGTCGACCACTTTATTAGACGCTCGGCTGGCACTATCTTGTTTGCTTCCCAGGAAAAGTCCAGCGAGCTCTCTGCATCATTCTTAGTATATTAGAGTTCATTCCCACTCTCTCTCTCTCCTCACACCACTTTCCTGCTATCACAAAAGGAAACAGAAGCCTTCTGCTAAGCTGAGTAACTTCTATAATACCTCCTTATTTAGCTAGCAATTCGTGGCTTTTCAGGGCACTTTCATGTACTTGATTACATTTGATTTGAGCCTCAGAAATCTTTTCAAGGGGAGAAGTTATGAGGTAAAAGCATTGACTCTGGAACAGGACTGCCTGCTATGGAATGCCTCCTCAGCCAGCAGGTGAGACACCCCAAACAAGTCATTTGGTAGATTTTTGTGTCTCGACTTCTTCATCCACATGACGAAGATAATAGTGGTATCTACATCATTAATTTATTCTAAAACTAAGTAGATCATTGCATGGAAATCACATAGTTTATCCCACCGTAGAGTCCACATTTAAGAAACATTAACTGTCACCATGAGGAATATTTGATGCTTATCAATGGGAGGCTCAAAAATAACAGTTGATGTATATGACTTCCTTTTTAATCCTAAGCCCAAACTTTTTCAAAGTATAACATGTAGAATTCAGAGTATAAATATAACAACTACAAAGCAATCAATCTTCCATGATTAACACAGCTATTAATTTATTTATGTTTAGCAATAAGCCAGATGTCATCCTTGCATGTTTAATGTGTAAAATTCTAAATCTGTCCCAGAGTCACTTCTTATTCCTGTTTTTAAGTTCATAGAAGAGAAAATCTAATCAAATCATTGAATGCATTCTATTAAAGCTTCTTTTGAAACCACATTGCTCACATCCCTCAAAGAATATTTTTAAATAAGGAAAACATCTTGAGTATGCTCAACTATTTGAGAGCAATTTGTTCTAAATAAAACAATATGTCTTTTTAAAAACTCAAGCCTCCTCCATAAAATCTCAAAAAAAAGTCCATGTCACATTCTCAAATGATCATTAATTCCTGGACTTAGGGTGTGATTTCCTCCTGGCTAAAAGAAGAAGGAAGTGGCAATGATCACTTTGGCTTTGTGAACATAGAACTCCCAAATGCACATCAGATGTAGGGGCCTTTTAAATGACCTTTTCCATTACCATAAAGCATTTTATAAACTTCTCTACATGAGTCTCTTTGTGCTAGGTGGACTAGTAAACTGTGAAATGCATCCCTTTTTGGCAAGAGCCCCCTGAGGGCAGTGTGCATGTTCTTCAGGGATAGATTAATAAGTTATAATGTGCAAAACTAGGGAAAGCCTATAACTCTTTATTTTAAACACTTACCCATTCTGCTACTTTGCAAGTTTCACTACACAGTTTTTTCAAAAGGCTGTCTACACTTGGTCGTTCTCAGCAGAAGACTAGCTAAAATGGTTGCATTAGGAAAGTGGGGATATTATTTTCTAACCCTAACTTTACTCCCCAGTAAAACCATCCAGGTTTTTCAGTACCCTGAAAAATTATAGTATCAATCAATGACTTGAGTAATATCCACACCCTCCTGTAAAAGAACAATTCAAATGAAGATATTTTGGCAAACAAGAATCTAGTCCTGACTCTGCTTGTATTAAGCCCAAAACAACATAATCTGATGCACTTATAAAATTGAAAAGAGGTTGTTTATATGACTTATATCCAGAAAAGGAGAATTCTGAAGCCTGAATCAGGCACTAGGTGTAAGACTTAAAAGACCACGATTGCGGTCCAAACTACCTATAGCACTGGAAACCATACACTGGGTTAATCTACACAGACAACTGTAACCTGCACTTCAAGACATGTCCTGGCTCAAGGCAGAAAGACAGTGTAGTATGACAGAAAGTTCACCATCTAGATTAAGCATCCGGACTCTAAAGACTACTGCCAATTCTGTTGCAATTTATATGGTGACCTTATAAAAGTTACTTCTATCTGGAGCTGTTTTCTCATTTATAAAATGAAATATAAAGATGAAAAATAATATGAGATAAAATTACATTCTTTAGCCAGTTATCACATACTAATATAAAGAGTCCCAAAAGCAATTTAACATAGCAAATCATTATAATCCTGATGGAACTCATATTTGGGGATTCTAACATCCTATCAGCTATGTCTGCATCTTTAAACAGAAGATCCTACTTGGCAACCTGATCTCACAGTGATTTAATATCTGCCCTTCCAGGAGTGGGTCTTCAATGTTTATGCTGGCTATTCCATTTGCCATTCCTTTAGTTTCCCCATAACAGGTACCATTTAGTACCTATTGAATAGATCATATACTAGCCTGGGTAGACATTCTAGACCCTGAAGTTACTTCATTCATTCATCTGTTGGTTTGTTGATTCATCCTGGGGCATCAACACGTGTGTATCATGAGCCTGGCCACCCTTCATGCTAGTATATTATCATCCTAGATTTAGGCCTCTATTAGTGGTATTCACTGCCTAAATCAAACGTTTACTTCTATACTCGTATTCTCCAACTCCCTGATCTATTTTGCATTTACTTTCCTAGATTTCTCCCAGCATACCACTGCCCAAGGAGCCCATTGTTTTCAGACTTTTCCAATTCCATCTCAGAGACTGGCTTATTGTCCCAGAGTTTTCCTGATGCACAAAAAGCTGCCCTTTAAACTCAAGATGTAAGTGGGCAAGAGAGTCTGGTCTTACCACCCCTTCCTGGAATGTTCATGTAGGGACCAAAAACAAGTGTTGTGACTATAGTACTATTTCACATCTATACAAAATGATGCTTGCGATGGAAGTGTCCCACTGGTCAGACCTGGCCATCATGTATCATTATTGTGCTGATTGGTTGATACCTATTGTGATGGCTAGTTTTGTGTTATCTTGAAACTTGATAGAAGCTAGAGTCATTTTGGAAGAAGGAACTTCAGCTGAGAAAATGCATCCACAAACTGGGCGGTGGTGGTGCACGCCTTTAATCCCAGCACTTGGGAGGCAGAGGCAGGTGGATCTCTGTGAGTTCAAGTCCAGCCTGGTCTACAAGAGCTAGTTCCAGGACAGGCTCCAAAGCTACAGAGAAACCCTGTCTCGAAAAAAACAAAAAAGAAAAAAGAAAAAGAAGAAAATGCATCCACAAAACTGGCCTGTTGGCAAGCCTGTAGGGCATTTCTTTAGTTAATGATTGATTTGAGAAGGCCTAGTTCACTGATGGTGGCACCACCCCCTGGGCAGGTGGCCGTGGTTTGTATAAGAAAAAAGGCTGTGCAATCCATGAGGAACAAGCCAGTAAGCAGTGTTCCTCCAGGGCCTCTGCTTTAGTTCCTGCTTCCTGGTTCCTGCCTTGAGTTCCTGCTCTGATTTTCCTCTGTGATGAACTGTTGTCTGGGAGTATAAGTGAAATAAAACCTTTCCTCCCCATGTTGCTTTTTGATCATGGTGTTTTATCACAACAGAAACCCTAACTAAAATAGCCATGGTTTTCAGTCTGATAAGTATTAAATAACTCTTCTGTAGGACTTATGAAACCACCTCTCTTTTTCTATCTATAGTCTCAGTTTCCATTGTACTGACTCCATATGTGAAATAAAAAATAAGTTCTTGATTTCATATTATTTTCAACTTTCTTCTCCATTCATAGTTGAATGATTCCATAAAGCTCTTTAGGGTGTTTTTTTTTAATTCAAACTTACTTTTTATTTTAACTATTTTATTATATGCATATGCATGTGTGCCTAGGTATATGTATGTATACATGGAGATCAGAAGAGGGCATTGGATCCCCTGGAACTGTAGTTACAATTGATTGTAGGCTACCATGTGGGTGCTGGAACTCAAATTCGGGTTATCTGCAAGAGCAATTAGTTCTCTTAACCTCTGTGGCACCTCTCCAGACCACAGGCATATTTTTAAGATTCTAGTTGAAGCAGGCAAAATCCTACAGAAGCTCCTCTCTGTCATCTATAAATCTCTGATTATTTTATTACACACAGACCTAAGCTTGATATGAAGGTACTTTATAGAATTTCTTTTCTGACACTTATGTTGGGGGCATTTAACTTGAATTATCCTGGTAGGCCATTTGCTTCCATGACCTCTTAAAATAGATGATCTTTACTATCTAAAGCCAGAAGAAGTGGAATGAGGCAGAGGAGGAAGTCAGAAAAATTTAAGGCACATGAGGTACTCAACCAGCTAGTGTTGACCCTGAAGATGGTCATTAAGCAATCTGCAGAAACTGAAAACAACCATCATGCCTGTAGCAAACAAAGAAATATTTCAGTTCTTAACATCACAAAAGTAAGCCTATTGAGCCTCCCTTACAGATTTCAAAACCTTGACCTTGTCTTTTGCAACTCTAAGCAGTGGCATCATCTGTATCATATTATGCCAGCCTTAGATTTTCAGAACTGTGAAATAATTTGTGTTATTTTAATTCAATAAATTTTTGATCACTTTAGAGTAGATGTAGACAACTAATATATCAGATTTCTTCTCAGTGTCTAGTATTATTTCCTTTTTATCATTATAGTTAAAAATATTTTAAGCTAGTAGGCACATCAATATTTTCTAGCCAGTCAGAATGGTGCACACCTTTAATTCTAGAACTCAGGCAGCACAAGCAGGCAGGTCTTTGTTGTTGCAATTAAGGGGAGAGAGGTGCATGTTCCCAGCACCCAGCTCCTGGCTCCCAGTCCCCAGCCGCCGGCCCGCTCAGCCACTGGTTGCTTGCTTATGCCCAAAATAACACATATGAGAACTGTATTCATTTAAACTCTGCCTAGCCCATCATCACAAGCCTCTTCTTGGCTAGCCCTCACCTCATAAACTAACCCATTATAAAAGTCTGTAAGTCACCACGTGGTGACTTAGCGGAAAGGTCTAACCTGCATCCATCTGCGACGGGGTGGCTCGTGGTGTCTGGCCACTTCCTTCTCTCTTCCCAGAATTTCCTTTCTGTCTACTCCACCCACCTAAGAGCTGACCTATCCTACAAGCAAGGCGGAGTCTTTATTTAACCAATCAAAGCACAGAAATACAGAAGACGGACCCTCCTACACTTTGTATGTTTGAGGCTAGCCTGGGCAACATAGCAACACATTGTCTCAAAAATATTTATGTGTTCCATCTTTACTAGTCATTTTTTAAAATTAGGAACCTTGATTTTCCATCCAAACTTTCATTCAATACTCATTTTTCCATACCAAACTGCAACCCATTCAAGCAAAAAGACGTCAGTCTCTGTGATGCCGCTCCTCACATCCCAGCAGGATGCCACCTCTAGGGAAAAGTCATGCTGCAAAGTTTCATGGGTATTCTTACCTTAAAAAAAAAAGAATTTATTTAAAGGTAATAGAATCTCAGGTCACAGTTTAGTGCTCCATACTATGTCCATTCCCAATCTGTGTATCCCTCCCTGCCCCTACTTCTTTTAAATCTTATTTTAATTAGCATACAAGGTATTAGAATTCATTATATCATTGTTAAGCATAACTGGGTTTTGTTGATCTTCTAATCCATCAGATTAGATTTCTGATTCCAGCAGATTATTTTAGACTTTCATATCACATACATTCTATTATATGCCCCCTTCCTTAACAGCTCAATTTTCCTTCTTGTAGTCCCCTATCCAATTACATGACTTAAACACATATAAGTGTGGGGACACATGCACGTGCACACATGAAAGCATGCATGCACATAAACACTTAAGACTAGGATTTGCATATAAGGGAAAGCATAAGGAATTTGTTTGAATTCAGGTTATTTTGTTTAATATAGCATTTCCTAGATCCATTTTCTGAAGTTTTGATAATTTAATTTTTTTATGGATGTTGAGGACTTATACTACATTTTCACTGTCCATTCATCTATTAATAGATATCTAGGCTGGCTCAATTTCTTGCAACTTTGAATAATGCAGCAATAAATACAGTTGTTTCTGTGGTAGGATACCAAGCCATTGGGACATATGCCCAGAGGTAGTACAGCTAGATCGTAAGATAGCTCTGCCTTTGTTCATTTCCATAATGACTGAACCAATGGGACAGAAAGGTTTCTCTTTCCCCTCATCCTTGTTTGAATGTATTGCATTTTTCTTGATGATAGATATTCTGACGGGGGTAATAAGGAATCTCAAATTAGTTTTAATTTGCATTTCTCTGATGTCTAAGGATGTGGAACACCTTTTAAAATATTCATTGGTCATTTGTGTTTCTCCTTTGATTTTTTTCACTTACAGGTTGACATGTTTGTTCTTCTGGTGTTTAAATGTTGCCCATTTTATATACTTTAAACAATACCATCTATAGCCAGCAAACATTTTTCTCACCCTGTAGGCTGTTCTCTGTCGATAGTGTCGTTGGCTGCTCTAAAGCTTTTTACTTTCATATATTCCTATTTATCAATCCTTGCAATTATTTCCTGTGCAACTAAAGAACCATTTGCACAGTTCTTCCCCATGTCTATATCTTTTTGTCATTATTGTTAGACATTATTTTACCCTTTTTTTCATTTATTAATTGTAAAAACTAATGGGTTTCATTGTATTTCACATATGCATATAATATACTTTGATCATCTTTAGTCCCCTATGGTATACTCCTCCCTCCTCCTACTGTTACCTTCCCTCTACCTCCAAGATCTTTACTTCCATGTGTCATCTAGATTACTTTCTCTTTCAGCTTTAACTATTACTATTACATGTATTATTCAGGTCTTCTCTAGGCTATCATATTGCTAACACTTTATGAGTGCAGCTTCTGCATCCTATATGAGTACTTTGTCCAGAAGTTTTGGAATTTCGTAAGATCCTTGATTCATTTTGAGGTAATTTTTGTGCAGTTGAGAGATATGGGTCTAATTTTATTCTTCTGCACATGGTGTTGGCACTGTCCCCTGCTGTATATTCCCTGAACCCCACATTCAGATATAGGCCAGAGTTATCATTTTTTCAAACAATTATATTAGAAATCTGTGGTGAGCCATGCCTATGATTTTCTTTTTAACATGGAGGTATGCCTTCACAATCATAGGTAAATCTACTGTCAGTCCCATCTCCTTGGAATGTTAATTTCCCTAAAACTTACTGTTTTTTTCCAGTGGGCAGTCCCCCATAGGGAGAAAATTGTGACACAAAACTCAGGAGCAGCCTAGTTTCATGTTCTCAAATTTAGGTTCAATTTTCATCTCATTTAGGTTCATATTTTCATGGTGTAGAAAGTAATCTCATGAAATACACAAACTAGCCTACTGAAGGTTTGAATTGGAATGAACTCAGAGTTGATTGGATGCATGTTGGTCAATTATCATTTCAAACAAGTATCAAAGAAGGAGAGGAAGATTTCTTTACTGGCATCAATTGAATGACTTTGGAGACTATAAGGAACCTAATTTTCCCTACAAAGTTAAAGAGAAGAAATAAGAATAAATTTGATTGGAGTTTGGATGGAACATTTTCATTGTAAATAAATCTTATTTCAGTACAGGAGCTATGATTTTCTACAAAAAGCAATATTTGAAGCTTCTAAAATATTTTGTTTTACTGTTATAGAGATATAACTTTATATCCTTGTCTATTACACACGAAACAGCTTTAGAAGCCTCTATAGAAGCAAAATGTCCCACTTACATGACCTCAGAGAGGCAGATGCTGATAGTGCCAACCTTTTGTTACACTGGGGCAAAGCTTTAAATAGAAGGAAAGGGTAGAAAATAGGAACTACTTGCAGATTGCTTTGTCATTATCCCAGTCCTTTAGCTTTGGAAAAAAAGGAATCTGAGCCTCTCTAGGGCACCTAACATCATCACTTGCAGCTTCACATTAAAAATAATCTTGCCCTTGCTGAGGATACATGAACTTCAATGTTCTAGATCTCAGCAGACTTTCCAGCTTCACAAATCCCTATCATCTAATGTCCCTAAATCATTAGTCACACTCAGCCTTCTGGCACCCCAAGACTGGGATTCAAGCTTGGGGTTTGTTCTCAGGCAGCAGAACTATGCCTGAATTCCTCAAGGACAACAGAGCATTTGCACAGCATTTTGTTGAGAAGTAAGTCAGTACTTAACTATATGGATTTTGTATGCTGTGTATTTCCTATATATCAAAGGTAGTCAGCGCAGCAGGGATTCATAGTTCCAAATGACTAATCAAAGTAGGAAGTCAAGCTCCCACCAATGGGATGAGATGTAGTCACCATCTATATCAGACAGAGAAGAGAGAAGCCATCTTGGTCCAGTATGCTTGTTCGCTCAGTTTGGGTTCTGATATATGCTTTTTGCAAGAATTGTCTTTTGGAGTTACTTTAACTTTGTTCATGTGTTCCTTTGGGTGACACTGAGATTCTACATTGTTGCTAGCATGAATAATAAACAGAATGTGTCAAATACTTCTGCCTCTAAGTCATTCACACCTTAAGGCAGCTTTAAAAGAAAAAAAACAGGCATGTATTCCAGTGGACACCATTTTTTACTGTGGTCAGCTCTCTGGAGTTCAAGCTGAGCATCTGCCAGCAACTCCTGGCTTGTTAAAGTGACCCTGAAAAATCCCAGGCCTCTTCTCATCCTGATCAGTTTTGTCAAAGTCAGTCTAGGCCCAAGATGAGAAATGATGATACAGGCTGGCTCGAGGCTCCTCTAACTTTCTACCCTATAATGCAAGTAGACAAATCACAAATCTGACATCTATTTACAAAGAAGTATCTTTCTCACCTGGAATAACCTGAAAAAAATTTTCCCCTGTGGTTGACTGCAGATCCTATCCTCTTTCTCAATTACACAGACGGGAGAGAGACAGAATTGAAGAATATGTGACAATGAGGATCTGATGTTTCCAAAGAATAATTTCCAAGACTAAGGACATCCATAGTCTCTCTGTCTCTCAGAAATGGAAATAAGAAAATTTAAATACAATCATGAGCCGTACCACTGGCTTGTAATGTGGCCTCTGGCAGATCAGTGATATTTTCCCTCTGCCTGCATTTCCCAGCTCATATCTGCCACTGAGGCTGCCAACCTGTTCCCAGCAGACTCTCGTGCTTGCGGCACATGTCATCCAGAATGTCTTACTTGAAATGCTTTCACGTTGGCCATCGCTGATGCCTGAAATAATATCACACCAGAATAGCTGTAGACTGAAGTGCATCACTGACTCTATCTTCCTTTTGGGTCTCATGCTGCTGCTCTGCTCAGTGGCTAGCTATTAAAGAAATAACAGTGACTCTAGCACCCCTGCTTAATAGACTCTGCACCTCTGCTCTATTACTCCAAGGAAATAAGGCTTCCCAGTGCTTTACGGACAGTACAATGGGAAAATGTGCTATGAATTAAAATTTAACAGGGAAGAGAAATGCAAAGACACCTTTAGAAGTTAAAAAATAATATGCAGATTTGTTTACTGCCTTTCCTGTTTCCAAGATAACAACCTTAATTCTAGGAGGAAAGCACAAACACAGACAAATGGAATAATGCTCTGAGCTAGTCAAAGCACATACCTCCTCACTGTACGTCTTTCCCTTAACTCCATGCCAAACACAGGAAGAATTCTACAGCAAAATTGTAGCTACATAGTTTTCCGCCTTCCCAGTATTCATCTGAGTCACCCCTATCATCGCAAAAGGCTCCAAAACCATAGAAAGTCTATGCCCCTCTCCCTCTGGAAGAGCAATCAGAGCCCTTAACTGCTGAGTCACCTCTCCCACCCCTCACGTGAGATAATTTTTAAGATGTGAATGCCCAATTCTGTTCCCTAGGCAATTGAGCTATTTTTGTTTAACAAAATGCAGCTCTTATCCCTATCTCCTGCACAGCAACTGTTTCACCAGACAGGTTTTGGAAACTGTTCCCTAAGATCTTCTTCATTCTTGATACTCTAGTAGGGATGTAACATCGGCATCACCTAACAACTTGTTAGCAATAAAGGGTCTAAGGTTCTGTCCCTCAAACACATAATTTAATAAGATCCTTAGGAAATCTTTATGCACAGCAAATGCTGAGAAGTGTTACTTTTAAAGGATCGTATCATCTGGCAGCCTAAAACCCTGTATTAATTCTTCATTGTGAATTGGTTTCATAGAAAACACCAAGTTACTTACTCATTCAAGAGTTTGGAATCTAAAAATAGCTTGCTCAGAGACAAAATTCATATTCTGTCAAGATTTTAAACTAGAGGAATCCCTCACTAATGGTAAACTACAAGGTGCCTTGACAAACTCATGGGGATACTTTGAAAGTAGGTGAAGGGAAAAACTGAACAAGTAATACTATGTAAGTGGTCACCTATGGTAATAATGTATAGGGTTGATTTGTGCTACTCAACCCAGTCCCTGATCCTCATAAATTCTGTTCCTACAGACTCAACCTTCTTGCTGGCTTTACGTAGAGGTCTCTGTAAATGAGTCGATAAAGAGTGTGGAATTTTTTTATGGGTCCTCAAGTCTATTCCATGGGTCAATGTGTGAATCTCAACCCCCATCAGAGAAGCTTTTGATTTCAGTGGATGATAATTAACACAGAGAGTCAAAGGTGGTCAAGGTGCAGAGAATAAGAGATGGCAGAACACTCAGCCCTAAATGGGACATCTCTAGCACACCTTGACCTCCGATTAGCTCAGGGACAATTGAGGAAGGGGAGTGCAAAGATGTTAAGAGTCACACACTGTATGGATACAAGGAAAGAGTATTTTCTGAACACAGGAGGGCAGCTGTAACTTTGAACGCACAGTGGTGCAATAGTTTGCACAAGACCTAGTAAAGCCTAAGCCAGAAGTAATGCCAGCATAGACAAAGAGGGTGGCCATGAAGGCCCAAATAATTGGTAAACTCTGGGAAAGTGATTGCTGTTAGAAGAGGGAAAATTAGTTTTCTTTAAGAGTATGGTCCATGATAGGTTGACCACACTCCAGAGTAGATAAGCAGTGCAAATTGGAGTTTAATAGATTATTGTAAAGAAAGGTGTTGTATAAAAGGGGAGAGAGGTATGGGTTGTATTCCTGGAACCCAGCTCCCAGCCCCCAGCCGCCGGCCCGCTCAGCCGCTGGTTGCTTGCTTATACCTGAAATAACCACAAGACAATTATATTCATTTAAACTCTGCCTGGCCCATCATCACCAGCCTCTTCTTGGCTAGCCCTCATATCATA
>JAQHUG010000329.1:1245567-1266558 GCA_028555095.1 Dicrostonyx torquatus | reverse complement strand
CCAAGGTTCCAGCCCTGCCACAGGTCAATTCCCAGGGGAAACCTGGGCCTCAGACCAAGGGGAGCCTTGCCCAGGGACACTCTGGAGTGTGGGGCGCAGAAAAGTGGGAACCAATGTCCCAGCCCTGCCCTGCAGGCCAATTCCTGCGGGGAACCGGGGTCGCGCCAAAGCTGAGCCTTGCCCAGGGACCCTCTGCAGTCCTGACTATTTTTAAGCTATTATTCTGGTTATAAGATCAAAGAACTAGCTTTCTGACATGTAGCCCAGACTTTCTCTTGTCTCCCTGCTACACTATAGTTAACTTACTCTGTTGGCTATACTAGTAGTATAAATGCACTTTTATATTATTTCAAGCTTTCAAAGGTTTATATTGTTTCAAGGATTCCCATTTTGAGATGTATACTGGTTACCCATCTTAGCAAGCAGATGTATGTGGTTAAGTGGAGATTTTTGTTCTCCTTGGTTTGAGTGAGTTTAGTGGATGACTTGGCGGAGAACCGAACAGATACTAGATACATTTCTGAACACTTCATGAAGATTACATTGGTTCTATATATGGAGAAGTTTCTTTCCTACTGATGGATAAGTGGGAACTGAATATGTCATGACAACAACCTGAGTATTTACATACACAAAAATAAAATATATTCACAAAACAACTTGCAGCACTCTTTACACTAGGTAAAATATGGAAGCAATCCAAATACGCATCAACTGATGACTAGATAATCAAAATTTGGCACGTCTGTGTACTGGAATTCTATCCAGTAATACAGAGTAAAGTGCTGATCCATGCATGAACTTTTAAAGTATTATGCAAAGAGAAAAATCACTCATAAAAGGCCACTTATTTTATAATTCTAGTTACATAAACTTCCTTGGACAATTCAAAGAAACAGAAAATATATTATTAGTTGTGTGTGTGCTTAGACCTTTAAAGCTTCTCTCCTGCTTTTTTCAAAAAGCACATAATGGATTCTTTCAAGTGTACTCAACTCATTGTACTGTAGCTCACTAGAACATATTGCTTCGATCCAACTGCGTTTGGATATATATTATCTAACTTCCCACTCCCTTTTCCTCTCCCTCCAAATCTTCTGGTAATTGCTATTCTACATTCAGGCCAACATTATATAGTTTCCATACATAAAGACAGCTTGCAGTATGTCTTCCTGTGTCCAAATTATTTCGTTTCACACAATGCCTCGAAGTTCCATTCATTTTCTACAAAATGCATAATTGAAATATTTTCATGGCTTAATAAAAATTCCATGTGCATATATATATGGCATAGTTTCTTTTTCCAGTCATCTATAGATTGACATTTAAGCTAATTCTATATCTCTCATATTATGAGTGGAGTCACTATTTAAAAACATCAGAATATAAAGGTTTCTCTGTGATATGTTGGCATAGATTCCTGTGGGTATATAGTCAGGAGTGAAAGAGCAGAATTACATGGTTGTACACTTTTTAGTTTTTCATGGTGACTGTGTTGGTTTACTTCACACTACCATTGTATAAAGGCTCCTCTTTTCCTATACCCTCCACAAGACTTGTTGCTGTTTCTTTGATGATGACTGATATCAAAGCATTTTTTTACCAAAAATTTCCATTTATTTTCTTTAGTCAAATTTAAGCATTGAGGGCTGGAGACTTAGCTCAGCAGATAAGAACACTGGCTTCTCTTCCAGAGGACCCAGGTTCAATTCCCAGCACACATATGGCTCTCAAAACTGCCTATAATTCCTGTTTCAGGGAATCCAACACCTTCACACAAACATTTGTGCAGGCAAAACACAAATTAATATAAAACACATTAAATATAAATTAAAAAAGGAAAAAATTTAAGCATTGAATGAAGGATCCACCTGACCAGGCTGATAGAAACCTTTAACTAGCAAGGACATTCTATGTTTCCAGAGATTTCCCCAAATCAGGAAGTTTTATGTCGGTCCTCCAAAATCAGATGTTCACCGACTGTCCCATTGTCCCCCCAGGATCCCTTGCCTTCTTCTTTCCCACTGTTCCCAACTCCAGATGTTTCCTGGTATAATTGCAATCATGGGGTTTAGGTGCCATTGGACCCATCTTCAGCTTCAGAGAGGAAATGGTCCTTGCCATCCCTTCAGGATTCATCACTGCATCCAGCTGCCACTGGCTCATTTGTGGCTTGCAGAAGTTCAAACCTCTGGATGTATGTTTTTGTTGTGAGAATCCATGATTTCGGTCCCATAAGCAAATATGTAAAAAGTACAATCCCATGGAAGGCAGCAGCTATAGAATTTACTTTTCAAAGCTTGTAACCTGTGATATTGGCGTAGGCTAGAATAATAAACAAGTAAAACAGCATGCAGAACACAGAACACCATGTGGAAATAAGGACAGATGCCACTAGAAATAAACAGAAAACAGTGGACTATCAGATAATATTTCTCAGACAACTACTTTATTGTAGAGAAATGTTTACACAAAATAACCATCGTTTTCGCAATGTTAATTAAAATGAATTCCCAGTGCTTTATTATTTCCAGTATTACTAAAACCCTGAAACTTGATAAAGAACATTACGGAGAGTGGTATAAGGTATAACTTTGGGTAAGGGTGAGTACTTAAACAAGACACAAAAAGTAAAAGGAAGCAATAAGAAAGTGAACAATCCTATTTGTAAAAGCTTCATCTAGGCATGGTTGCTTATACCTTGTGATGAATAGTTTCTATTTTCAACTTTCTTAGTTCAAGAAACACCTAGGGGATACGGAAATCATGGCACAGCAGTTACAAGAGCTACACGGTAGGACATTATACAATATGAATCAGTATATAAAACATAAAGAGACAAGAGGTAGAATATGTGAAACTATCTTGCAACTTATAACCTACAAAACATCAGACAGTGAAACTACACTGTCCAGAATGCTAGCTATGAGAGGCTGCTGAGCATTCAGAACACAGTTGATTGGAACCATGCTCCAGGAAGCATGAAATGCCATATACATATTTTGAGGGCATTCCATGAAAAAATTTAATTCACTGTATCTTGTTTGTGATTTCCATATGGGCTAAATGTTGAAATAATATTTTTGAGATATATAAATTAAATATATTATTAATATGAACACCAACTGGTTCTTACTATTCTCCTTAATGCATGTATTAGCAACTTTTTTTGATTTTTTTGAGACAGGATTTATCTGTAGTTTTGGAGCCTATCCTGGAACTAACTCTTGTAGACCAGGCTGGCCTCAAACTCACAGAGATCCGCCTGCTTCTGCCTCCTGAGTTCTGGGATTAAAGGCGTGTGCCACCACCGTCCCCTGCTTTCTAGCAATTCTTAAAGAGCAACTCTTAAAGTTCATTTGTCTCATATTAGATTTCTATTGGACAGCACTGATACAGAACAAAGAGAAAGTTATAGAAATTCAAAAGTCTAAAAAATGTAAAAAGGTACACAATCTCCTAATGAACAAGAAAATACAAATTTAAATAACAATATGTATCACATTGGCAAGTTTGTAAATATCTGATCTTACCTAGATTTTGCAAGAATATGGAACAACTGGAAATATAAGGGCATCTATGGAGGTATCTGGAAGCCTCCTTGAAAGACCTTTTTAGTGTTTCTGACCTCACTACTTTAACCTTAACATTCATGCTAAATGTAATTTTGAAAAATGCCTGTAATAGCATTGTAGAGGCTGAAACAAGAGAATCATGAGCTTCAAGGTCAACCTAGACTGCATGATGAGTTGTAGGCACCCTGTCTAAGAGGTAAATCTGTGACAGGTGTTGTGGCACTCAGTTTTAATCCCAGTTCCCAGAAGGCAGAGGCAGGTGAATCTCTGAGACTTTTAGGCTAGCATGGTATCTACAGCAAGTTCCAGGGCAGCCTAAACTACATAAGGAGACTCTATCCCAAAGTGGACATTGTGTGTGTGTGTGTGTGTGTGTGTGTGTTTATATGTATCTGTGTGGTGTGTGTATATAGAGAGAGTGAGGGGAAATAAGAAATACATTATGGTACATGTAGGCAATAGCAGATTTTCCCATAGCTAAAATTAAGAAACTGGGGCAGCAGTTTTCAAAGCATGACCACAGAAATTTGTTAGCAATGTAAATTCCTAGACTCCAGGTGAGACCAACTGAACAAAAATCTCTGGGAGCAAAGGACAACAAGATGTGTTCTAAATAGCTGTACTTTGAGAACTATTCAACTAGAGCTATATTACTGGACATATTTCAAAAACAAGGGTGCTCAGAACGGTAGGTACATTTTTAATAACATTAAAAAATAAGATTTTGTTACCTGTGGACACATATGTAGCAGTGAAAATATGAAATAACATGCCAGAACTCTCTAATTGGACTTAAGACCTGATCAACAACAGGGAAACATGCCTGGATACTGGAAACCTAGGCAACCACTCAGGGCTAGTGAAGTCGTGAACCTTAGAGGAGAACCTACAACCACCACTTTACTAAACCAGCATAATCCCTAACTGCACTCTTAATCTATGTCGTTATATCCACAGACAAGCACAGTCTTCACCCCTCATCAAGGAAATATCTCATTGCAACAGAGACCATTACAGAAAACCACAGCCAATCAAATTGCAGAATTGTGGAGCCCAGTTGCCATGGATACATTACAAAACATCTCCTGTATCTAAGGCTCAGGGAACTTTGTGGAAGAGGGGACAGACAGACTGTAAGAGCCAGAGGATCCGGGAGTCTTCTGTGAGACCGTCTCCCTTAGTAATTTCAGAAGCTACATCCACAAAATCTCACCACCATGAAGGCCTAAACATGAGATGGAAAAGGATGGCACCAATAGACAAGCCAAAATGGCTTGGGAAAAGCCCAAGAGGCCATAACCACACACTAAAATATCAACAGGTAGCAAAAGAATACTAAGGTCTGGAGAAATAGTCTTCTCTGGGGAAAAGCACATCAATAAACCAAGTGGTCAAACCTGAAAACATGCATACAAGTAACATTATAGAGACTAAACAGGTTATATTTAGGAACACACACACACACACACACACACACACACACACACATATATATATATATATGCATATAATAACAATTAATAAAAGGGGCCATAAATTTGACACAGAGCAAGAACAGGTACATGGGAGGGTTGGTAGTGGGAAAGGAAAGGGAGAAACAATGTAATTTATATTATAATCTCAAAAATAACAGAAAGAACCATGCCTGGAGCTGATCAGTTGCAAATTCATGATAGCACTTTTAGAGCACTGAAGGAAATAAATGTGATGTGGCAGATGAGGGGTCAAGGCAGGTTTCAAACACAGAAGTGATGATTTAGTCACTTAAAAAAAGTATTTGAGATGCTTGGATAAATGCTCTGCACACACGCCATGACGCTGTTGCCTAATTAATTCCTTAGAATCAATTCCGAGAGACAGAATCACTGAACCATTCCTTTCAATTACCACCAATACTACCTTGGTCATCATTGCCTTGGGTAGGTTGCGTTGCAATTGTTCATTACTGTTAACTTTCATATATACCCAAACAGCTCAGCATACACAATGAATGAATAAAAGCTGCAAATGTGAAGAAATATCACTTTATGCACTATTTTTCTGTTTGAGTAACATTAAAATTTGCGTTCCCCTCCCGATATTTAAGTACATTCAAAATTTGGTTCTTATCTAAATCATTGTACTGACTAGTATTATGCTCACTTGACACAGGCTACAGTCATCAGAGAAGGGGAACCTCAACTGAGAAAATGTCACCACAAGATCAAGTTTAGGGCATTTTCTTAATTAGTGATTGACAGGGAGGGCCCAGCCTATTGTGAGTAGGGCCATCCTTGGGCTGGTGGTCCTGGTTTCTCTAATAAAGAAGGCTGAGCAAGCCAGGGAAGCAAGCCAGTAAGCAGCACCCTTCCATGGCCTCTACATCAGCTCCTACCTCCAGGTTTCTGCCCTGTTTAAGTTCCTGTCCTGCCTTCAATGATGAACAGTGATATAAAAGTTTAGGGCAAATAAACCCTTTCCTCTCCAACTAGAGTTTTGGTCACAGTGTTTCATCACAGCAATAGAAACACTTACCTAAGACAGGCAACTATACATTACGTACAGTATGCTACACAAAATGGGTTTTCTTTGGTCAAATGAGTCTATGAATTGACTCATAAATTTGCATGACACATTTCTGCCCTCCACTGTTGCTCATTGCTTCCAATCCCCTTACCTGCCATCTAAGATCTTTCTTATACTATATGTCCTGTCTCATGGTACCAGACACACAATACTTTTTTACATACTTGTGCATGATGAACCCAATTTTGCTATATTGTTTTTCCAAGTAAAGCTTACTCTGCCTCAAAAAGAACTGAAGGTGGGTACGATATAAAAACTCCAAGGCCACAGTGCCTAGATTCACAGATAATCTAGAATAGAAACTCTATTGAAGTAACAACCATGGCTATTTTGTTCATACACATTTAAGCAATGAGAAAATTTCATAGCACTCCTAATAGATGTTTAACAATCATTTGTTTTTTAAATAAATGATTGAGTAAATAGATAAATGGCCTTATAATTGTGTTTCCATAAATAATTGTTTCATGCAGGCAATAAATACTATTTGAAATCTAGAGAATAAATTCAGAAGATGGCAAACCTCTTAGGTGCTCTACTAGCAACACCATTAATCTGGCAAAGATTATTATTTAGATTGAAAATGAGTTTTATAGGCCTGCTGTGTACCTCCCTATTTCAGAGTAAGGTTCAAAGCTAGTGTTAATTGTTTGGTTTAGGCAGGTGCTGTGTGAGCCTGTTGTTTCTATGATTTAATATTCAGGATAATCCTGTGGGACAAGACTGGAAAGCTATGCTTGCTCCAAATTGAGGATGAAGAAACTGAAGTCTAAAGAGATTACTGCTTGCTCTACCTGCCATATCTGATAAATGAGCAAGTGAGGGCTTGGAAGTACAATGGCCAAGTTCAAAACAATGATGGTGTCTTCAAATTTGTTAATGGGAACGAGGTATGTGGATCTATTTAACCCTTCAAGTTCATGTTGACAACCTCTTGCAAGAAAACTGGTTTGTATTTATAGAAGGAAAATGAACACTGACTAGCCTTCTACTTTCCATATGTGGCTTTGCTGTGCCCTATTTTATTCATTTCATCTCTAGAAAAAATGATGAGAAAGATATATTTATTCCCATTCTGAAGAAAAAGCAATGGAGAATTGGAGAATTGAAATACCATTACCAAGATCATATAATTAGCACTGGAAGAGCTTAGTTTGGTCTCTGACTCTGGATATTTTACATAGTTGATTTTTTTTTAGATTCACTGAAAGTTGATACAGCATATGATTAAATAAAACTCATAATAATTTATTTTAAATATTATAGTGACATAACTAAAGAAAGTCCAATGCCATTTAATATGCAAAGATTGTACTTGTCTTCACAGCATCTAATCAATATATAAATTTTAACTCAAAGGTTTTAATATCCCAAAATACAACATTCCCATAGATCCTAGTACAAGCCAATAGACAAAGTAAATATTCATGCTGTCAGCTGACACCACACCAGGTGAGCAAAGGCAGCAGCCTCAAGACACAGTTCTGATTACTACATATATTCTAGCTAAGAATCAAAGAGGTAATTATTTACAGTCTGAAATGCCTTAAAGATTTCTAGAAATATTGACCTTTGATGAAATACTTCATGGTTCACTGACTCATCTTAATACACCTATTACAGTATTTGTAAAACTATAATTATAGTCACTATATCTTGTTTATACAATATTCAATTATATGGCACGTCATTTTTCTCGATAATTAATCTCAATAATTATTTTATTAAATCTAAATGAGTTTTTAAATCAATCTATATGCTAAAAGTTTCTCCACCATCATACCCCCATCCTCATGCCTATCATCTTTGTGGGAGCAGCTCCCTGGGAGGTTGGAGCAAATCAGCATGCAGGAAGCTATGAGAGTAACGGGAATGAGAAGCAAGCTTTTATGGCTCTTTGACATTGTTTATGCAAAATAATTGGCAAGATGCTTCGCATACCAAAAATCATTCAATCTATTCATCTACTCAGCCCCCACCACCCTAACTTCCTAGGGATACTTAAACAGAGCCTACTTTGTCCTAGACAAAACAGGAAAGGGATTAAATGAAAGGAGCTGTACTGTTGGCCATTTGCTGAGAAGAGGGGTGTGCTCAGCTTACTCGCTGCATCCTGCCTGCACACTTCTCTGTCTATTTCTTGCCCAGGCATGAAGGACTCAAGCCACATCCCAGCGTTCCCTGCTCAGTGCAATCTATACTTGTTGGAAGCCATGAACTCTAATATATTTAATCACTGTGACTTTTCAATCCTGCTATAATGCTGTTTCAGTGTCAGTCTCATTCCTATTGGGATGGGAAATTGTAAAGAGACCACACACATTTCCTTCTACCACAACTCATTTTATCTGGCACAAATACTTCAAGCATTCTGGACACAGAGGAACAGAGACTAGGCAGTATTTTGAAATATAAGCCATCTCATCTCTGTCGGACATCCTTGGTTAAGTATAGGGGAAAAGTACAGGGCCGAGGAAGTTTACCAAGGATGGTGAAGAAGCATGTTCTTCCACATGACTGCCATGCCCCACATGCTTTTCCTGTTAATATGAGAGTAGAAAGAGTTCATGTGGTCTATGCAACCATTCCTTTTCCTTACCTTGGTTCCTAACGTAATTCTTTTTTTCTTTTTTATTCTTTTTCTTTATTTTTGGTTTTTTTCGAGACAGGGTTTCTCTGTGGCTTTGGAGCCTGTCCTGGAACTAGCTCTTGTAGACCAGGCTGGTTTCGAACTCACAAAGATCCGCCTGCCTCTGCCTCCCGAGTGCTGGCATTAAAGGTGTGTGCCACCACCACCCGGCCCTAACGTAATTCTTTAAGTGTCCTACCCAATGTACGATTCCTGCTGCCTTCTAAGGTTTATTAACTTAAAATTTAGAGCTTAGAGGTACCTGGAGGTCCAGTGAGTCAAATGTACTATTCATTTGTATGCATTCAGAACAGCAGAGGAAAGAAGAGGGAGGGTAGCAGGAAAGCTCAAGGAAGGAATATACAGTCAGTCAACCCCACCCACCAAAGAACAGGTGTTTCCTATCAGCCTATGTGCTCTATGTGCAAACAAGGGAGCTCTTATGCATGTGCTTCACAGTCATTAAGAAACTAGGCAAGATATATTAAGTAGCAGCAATAGTCATTGCTTTAATGCCAATGGTAATGACCAGACCATGAAATTACACAGCTCTTTCAAGTATCGTAAAAAGGGCATTAAATTTATATCCAAATACAAATTAAAAGAGACTTTAAGGAGCATGGCTCAGAGCCCACCTTAGAAGCAATAATCTTTTACAGCATTTCCAGTATGGATATTTCTAACAAACAACTCAATGTCTTTGCCACACCTCATTTTCCACATGTATGCAAAGCCCTCATGAGACTACATCAGTGGTTTTCAAAGACATGCTGTACAAAACATCTGTATGAAAATTACCAGGGTGGAAGTATTTTAATGCTAAGCTTCAAGGACATGATGGATGGAAGAAAAAACTCCGAGGTTAGGGCAAGATAATATGCACATAGCTCTTCCTCCTCTCACCTTCCTCTCAAGTGGTTCTGATCTATATTTACTAGTAGAAAAGTTGCTTCATTAAACTCCTGTTACGTTCCTGCATCTTTCTTAACTGCAGTTTATCTCCAAACATACTTGCTATGCTCAAATGCTACAATACTGTCAAGTGTGCTTCTGAAACAGTGGCATCAGAAAACAAAGGAGCACCTAAAAGGTGAATGAAAATCTCCACAAGTGACTAATAATGACTCTTTAAAAATAACACTGCCAGATAAACTTCACCTCTAGTTTTTACAATCTGCTGCCTTCTAGTTTGTCATTATACTAATTCCTAGTGCTTCAAGAGACCTCCAAGAGGACTGGAGACATGATGATGCAGAGATTTAAAGCACTTGCTGCTCTTTAGAAAACCTGGGTTTGGTTCCCGTTACTGATATGGTGGCTCACAATCATCCATAAGCAGGGTATACAATTCCCTCTTCTGACTTTTATGGGTACCAGACATGCACATGATACATATACTTGTATTCAAGTGAAACACCTCCACACATAAAATAATAAATCCTTTGAAAAATGTTCAAAAAATAGAGACCTCCAAGAAGCACAATTCATGGGAAATGCTGATCAGGAGACAAAGGAATCTAGGGAGGGAAGTCCAAACTCTTTAATTTTTAGACAGATTCGGGCAAACTCTATCATCAAGGATCACTAAATTGTGGCAAAGAATGTTGCTAAATCATTTCCCATGGTTAACATTTTTAAGCCAAAGAAGAAAGAAAAAAAGTATCTTCTGACAAGGACATTCTGCCTTTGTGAATTCTGCAGGGACAGCAGACTGACATTGCTTATTTTTTCAGAGATCTTCCATTATCTTCTTAATAAGCCCATGTACAATAAAATAGTCCATTGCAGAATACTCTACAGACTTTGTTGTCAGTAGAGCCATCATCTGCACACATCGGTTGACAACCCACCTATCTCCCCAGGATTGGTCCAGGTGTCTCATTCTCCCAGTGCCCCATAGAGTCTGTGCGATAGAACTTGGAAGGCATTCCAAACCCATGTCTACATGCAAAATAAGGCATATAGTGTGGAATTATCTAAATTAGTCAAAGCATAACAAGCACCCACAGATACAAACATGTCGCTGACTAATATAAAGTATATTTTTTATGTTCAACGCAGGATTTTTGTGTTAAAATTTTTCAATAGTATACAGCATAATGATATTTCATTGTGACACTTTCATAATATATGGCATTACATTTTGCTCATATTAATTTATTTTTGCATCTTCTATTGGTCCCTTCCCCATGTAGGCTTTTTCTGGTCTTCTTCCTCCCACCATATAGTCCTTATTTTGCTTTCATGTCACATACATGTCCTTACTCTCTTCTCCCTGACAATCTCTTCCTCTTAGGGTTGCAGAGATGGCTTGGTGCTTAAAAGCACTTGCTATTTTTAAAGAAGAACTGTGTTTAATTCCCAGCAACCACATGGTAGCTCACAACTGTCTGTAACTCAAGTTCCAGGCAATCTGATATCTGCTTCTGATTTCAGTAGACACTAAGTATGCATGTGATGTACATATATGCATGTAGCCAAAACACTCTTACACATACAATAAAATAAATAAATCTAAATAATTGTAAATCTCTTCTTCTCTCAAGGTTCCTTTTCTACCTTCATGGCTTACACACACACACACACACACACACACACACACACACGCATGCACACACACACACGCACAATGTAATTAGGAAAAACAAGTTGCATTTGTCCATTTTCCTGCAAATGTCATGACTTTACTTTTTATTATGGTTGAATAAAATGTCATGTGCATTTCCTTATCTATTCATTATTGATGACCAATAAATATTTGAAAGTGTATAACACCTTAGCTGCCACAAAAATGAAGATTAAAATTGTATTCAGATTTCATCTCAATGCCATCAGAGTAGCTATCATTAAAAATAATAAAGGGCAATAAATGCCGGTGAATATGTAGGGAAAGGGAAACCCATATTTACTATCATTCACACTCAATACTAATTTGTAAATTGGTATAAATAGTGATCTGTGCAAATTAATATTGAGTGTGAATGAGAACAGTCATCATAGGCTCATATATTTGAACTCATGGTCCTCCTACCTCCACCTATTTTAGCAAATTTTATCAGCAGGCTCATATATTTAAATATTTTGTCTCCAGGTGGTAGACCTATTTGGGAAGGATTAGGAGATGTGGCTTTGCTGGAGGTGGGGTTTTGAAATTTTAAATGAACACACCATTATCTCTCTGCCTCATGCATATAGATAAGGTATAAACTCTAAGATACCATTTCAGTGCCATGATGGCCTGCCTTCTACCTTGTTCCTCACCATGATAGTCAGGGACTCACCATTTGAAATTGTAAGCAAGTCCACATTAAATACTTTCTTTTCTAAGTTGCTCTGGTCATGGTGATTTGTTATTGCAATAAAACAGTAAGACATGGAGGTTCCTCCAAACAAAACAAAGAAAGAAAGGAAGGAAGGAAGGAAGGAACCGCTAAAACTAGAACTACCAGATGATTTAGCTATATCACTCCTAGATAAATACTCCACGGACTTTGAGTAAATACACCACAGAAATGCTTGTATATCCATGTTTATTGCTGCACTAGTCACAATAGCTAAAAATGAAAATAACTAGCCATCCAATGCGCTTTCTCAAAATAAATGCTATGGAAAAGGTTGTCACATTCATACTCTTTCCAGCTGCAAACATGAGCCATTCTAATGATCTGTCACTGTGATCTGCAACAGTCCCATACCATGAAGTGACACTACTCCTGGTCTTAGTAATGATGCCTAAAACTGTAGTGAAGATCTTTGCCATGTCTGTGCATTCGTATAATCAACAAACATACATTTATGCTACTATTCCCAAAGGCCCACACTAGGTGTGATAACATAGCAATGAGCTAAGCAGTAAAGTGGCTTGTAGGAGTTACAATCTAATGGAGTAAATTTACAATAGTGAAATAATTTTAAATTGCATTAAATGCCAAGAAGAAAACACACCTAAATAAAGTGACTGGGAGATTGGGAAATTGTGTTGAAAAGACTGGTAAAGGTCTATCTAAGGAAGTGACTTTTGAATTGAAACCAAATTGACAAGAAGCCAACAACATGAAGATCTGGTGACATACAGAAGTGGAATGGCAAATATAAAGACCTCCGAAGCAGAAAAGAGTATGGTATGTTGGAGGCATACCGAGAAAGTCAATGTGGGCCTGGTGGGAAAAAATAGCAGGATCAGATTTAGTTAATACAGAGATCCAGAGTATATAGGACATTTTAAGCCTTAAAAGGAGCACAGAGTCTATACTAAGCATAATAGGAAACAAAAACTCTGTGAGTATCATGCAAACATACTTCAATATATATTTATCTTCTCATTGGTGGCAACAGTTCCTATCTATTAAATCAGTATCATATGCTGACATACATTACTAAACACCAGTTTTAAATCTTTCAGCACCTCTAAAAAACACGAACTTTCCCAGATAAGCAACATGAAATTCATCTGCTACATGGCTAATAACCCAGAATTCAATTCATGACTGTCTATCAACTCACTATTAATTAATTACCACACAAAGGTTAAATTAGATGTCTCTATGTAGGAATAACAGTGTTTTGCTTTTATGAGAACCTTGCTATATAGGCCAGGCACTGAACTGAACTCAGTCTTTATCACTACCCTGGAAAGCGAGTAGTATTTTGTCCCTTTACAGATAAGTAAATTTTGTGATTGACAAAAGTTAAGGACTTATGTTCAAAAGGTTGAGAATTCAAACCTAAATTTATCTGACTCTAAACTCTATAGCAGCAATATTTCCAAACAGTGCCAAATATTATTTGTCTTTAGGATTATTTTAATTCAAATGCTAACCTAACTTGGAAAGTTACTACTGTCCTGTTCATTTCTGCATGGTCAGCCAGAACCCTCGAGAGACAATAAGTGACCTGCCATGAAAAACTGAACTAATATAGGAAGGAAAATGAGACTTGCCAGATGGCTCTTGTTAGATCTTAAATATGAGACGTCTCCCACAAGCCCAAATGTTGAAAATGTGATCCTCAGCTAGTGACACTTTGAGGAAGGTTCTGAAAATTTATGGAAGGAGGCGCATGGTTGGAGGAAGCAGGTCAGTGGGAACATGAATTTGAAGGATATATTTTTGTCTGGCCACTTCCTGTTTCTCTTTTCATTCACCATAAGGTAAACGACATCCTCCTCTATCTGACCTACCACTACCGTGGAGCCAAAGAACATGGACAAAGCTATCTGAAATGGAGAACTAAAATAAATCACTCTTCTTCTAAGTGCTCATCTTAGGCATTGTAGCTATAGCTATGAAAAAGTAACAAATACAATATTCACCTTCAGCCCCTTGCAGATGAAAGCCCCCTCCTGTTGTAAGAAGAGGAATCTTGAGGATTTTCTTTATGTGCCTGCTTCTTATAGATAATGACTCTTCTACGAATAGAAAAGATGTAATTGGGTATGGATGGAATATATCTGTATGAGTGTTAAGACCCAAGCAACTGGTGATAATTTACCTAGAACAGAATATCTAAATGAGTCTGAACAGAATATCTAAATGAGTATGATAGACATATCTATTCCTTCTCCATGTATGCAATCATGTGTGGAACTCCTGAGGGTTCCTTCCAATTGGGGAAAGAGAAGAAAAGTTGGAGTTACTTTGAAGTTGGTTTTATTTATTTATTTACTCATTCCTTTTTCATTAGAATACAAATAAGCACTTACAGTCTCAGGGTGATCTGAAACTCCTATACAGTACAAGAGTGCCCTCAATTTGTAATCCTGCTCTGGTTTCCAAAGTACTGGGATTATAGGTATGCACCACAATGCTTGCTGTCTGGGGATGTTGTATAACTTGAAGACTAATGTTGACTATCATTTTAACATTAGAAGACACTAAATGTTAGAATGCTATTTATCAATAAGGGGAAAAGTATTCACAGATACATGATGTAGCATAAATTCACGTTGAAAACAGTGCATAATATAAATCATGTTAATAATAATAATAAGCGATAAATCATGTTACATAATTCTTCTTACCTAAAATGCCCACAGCCCACAGTAGCTAATTCTAAATGGAGAGAAAATATATCACTGGTTGGCTAGTGCTAGTAGGCTTATGGGGAATAGTGCACAACTAGTTTCGGTTTCTCAAATAGTGATAAAATATTCTGAAATCGGATCATGGTGATGGTTGTGCCACAGCACGAATCCATGAGAAAGCACTGACTTTTCTACTTCAGCTGAATTTTTTGGATTATGAATGATGTCTTATTAAAGCTGTTACAAGCACCATACATTTGAGGTGATACCATTACACTCTCTATATATGAACCCATATTCACTATAAAATCCCAGGAACTGGCTATTAGGACCCAGCCCTTTAGAAACTCTACCCTGAAAAGTTTCCCTTTTCCCCCCTCAGCTTCTATTCTCTTTTAGGTTCCTAAAAACAACAGACTGATGAGACAGCATACGGGATGCGAGGGCAATCTTTACCAGCTGTACACCCAATAGTGGTTAATAAGCAAAATATATAAAAACTATATAAAAAAGAACGATTCCAAAGGAACAAAGAAAGAGTCTTCTTGCAGCTCTCCAAGGGTATGCTCAATGAGAAGTTTCAGCACTCAGACAGGAAGAACAGAGATCTCAAGTCTGTCAGTAGACTTTGGCACAGACCTCTCATGTGCCATCATTGATTGGCACATGACATTAACAGAAAAGTGTAGTACTGGCTGCGGTTTTGAGAGCCCATGTGACTTCCTATGCTGGAAATAACATAATACACAGCATTAACCACAATGAGGGTCATACTGGTGATGGAAGTAAAATCAGAGAGCAATATTTAGTACTTGCTATGTGCTAGGTATTATATTTGTATGTTAAAACACATTATATATCAACTATTAGAGATAATAAATATTATATCAATATTAATTGATACATTACTAAACTGTGATATAAAATATTACATATAATATAATAATGCTTATAGTTATGTGTTATATAATTATATATATACTAAAAATTTCATTTAGTCTTACTAATTAACTCATGAAACAAATATTACTATTTATCTTACATAACAGGTAATAAAATTGAGACAAATGAAGCTTAAACATTGTGACAACATTGGTAATCTGACGATCCAGAGGAAGACTTGAACAGGAGAATTCCTGACTTCTGAGGCCTTCCCAGTATCAGAGAACCAACAACCTGGTCAGTTAATGCTGCTCTCAGCACTGGTCAGAGCACTTTCGGTCTGCAGCAAGTGATGATTCATGTAGAGACCTATTACTAGTCAAACTGCTGAGAATAAGCGACTGTCAAGTGACGTTTGTATCACTCATCTAAAACCTCAGCCAAGGCTTAAGGAGCGTTGCCAAAGGGAAAAGGGTGAGAAGAAATGTAAGAGCCAGAGAATGGGGGGGAAATATTGTAGGAAGTCTTAGAGCCAGTGGTTACCCACCCACCGGGGAGAGGCCACTTATACTATATATGCTAATGTAGAGCAAGTGTCTGGCCTCTTTTCCTGCCTCTCTGTTCCAGTTGCGGGTTTTCGGTTTCTGATCTCCGTTCAAGCAAAGGATTCTGATTTGTGAGTCTACCCCTAAATAAATAATCATCTGTTTCTCAATTCTGAGCTAGTGTGGGATTTCTTTTAAGCGTCCTTCTTCAAAGAAGTGCTATGAAATGCTTCCCACCTAAAACTTGCCCAGTTATTGAGTCCATCAACATTCCATCACGGATGAGGGAAGGGTTAAGGAGGTCCCATACCACTGTGAGGAGCCATAGGCAGTTGCTGTAGGGGTGGTCACGTTCCTCTGTGGGTTAGCACCTCCTTTCTCTTGTAAGCAATCCTAATTAAATGAATACGGCACAAAAAGACATGGAAGTAGGTGCAGTGTAGCAGCACAATAATTAACCAAGCCAGCTCAATAGGAAAAGGTATTTTTAATAAATGAAAAGACGGAAGACTCACGCAAACAGGGAAGTCCGAAGTCCTATGTGATTACCGGTCGCTGCATGGAGCAAGCCAGAGAGCACACACCTGTGTTCTCTCGGTTTTCATTACCTGGGGTCCCAATGGCCACACCCCAACTTGAGGCGATTGGCTAATCGTTACCCCATCAGTGTAGGACTTGCTGAAGAGAAGGTTCAGTGAGGAAAAAGGGGAGATGAGAAAGAATAATGGAAAGGATCAAAGTACATTATATGTATGTATGAAATTTTGAATTAATAAAATTTAAATATGTTTGCATTAAAAAGAAAGGTTAACTTATGTCAAAACTAGTAAGTGGGGAGTACCTAAGTGAGGTATAGCTAGTCTGATGAGCTTACGTTCTTAACAATTATACATAATTCTATAACAGGAATAAGAAACAATAACATCAGCTGAAATGGGCCAAACACCTTCTTATCAGACAGTCTACCTCTGTGATAGATATTAATATTAATCTCATTTTTTAAGGTGGTGAGCAATTCAAGGTACAGAAAGTTTTGGTACTTATGTGAGGTCAGCCAAGAAGAGAAGCCACCTTCTTCAAAGGTAGCACAGAAAAGGCTCAAATCCAGGCTGTTACTACACTATGCCACCTCCTCTCTGGCATGCTAGCCTTAGTCATACAGATGAAGAAAAGTTCAGTACCCACCTGGCCCATAAAAGCCTGTCCCATTTAGTATCCCATCCTAATCCAGCTTAGAAAATCAATCATTGCAAGTAGGTCCCATCCATCTTTGCAGCCCTATGACTTACTGGTACTGCCTTAGTCCTTCTAGCTGGCTAAGGAAGAGAGTGTATTTTTCTTGAAACAAATCATGCAGCAGTCAAGGGCACTAATCAGCCTTTGAGTCGTACAAGCAGCCTTGACTTCTCTCTTGTGGTATATTTTGCACAACAGAGAGCAATTGGGACATGGGGATCCCTACTGAAGAAGAGCTGCAACAGGAGATTCACAGGCTCCTTACCTAATTAAGAAAGGTTGGATTGCACAGTCTTTGGTCTGGAATGCATCCCCTTTAAGAGTTGAAAAGAAGCTTCCCAAAATGAGGCATTAAATATAAGTGCTGATTGAGTTTTATCACCCTTGGTAATTAGAAAATAAAAATGAATCTGATAATAGATTCTTAAATGGTACTACCACCCTTCACACACAATAAATTTTTTAAGTTTTTGCCTCTCAAGTGTGCACTCATATATGAGAGAAAACTTATAACTAACTTTAAAACAAGTACATTGTTAAGGATAATATTACACTATCTCTTGTCAGGTACAAATATGAAATATACTCATCAGAACAAATTCAGTATCAATGTCGAAAATAAAAGGACGATGAAGAGAAGTCTAGACAGCAGTCTAAGGATCAGAACAGCCAGCTCAGTGGCTGCCAAAATCAACAAAAGGAAATCAAGGTTCTAGAATGCAGAAGGTAAAAGCAATGGACCTACTGGAATCCAGACAATTCATGAAACCAGACTATCTACATGAGCCTGACATTGGAATACATTTCATTACCACAGAGGTCCTTTATACACACACACACACACACACACACACACACACACACACACACACACACACACACACAGAGAGAGAGAGAGAGAGAGACAGAGAGAGAGACAGAGAGAGAGACAGAGAGAGACAGAGAGACAGAGGGAGAGAATGAGAGAGACTAAGCAGGAAATGGTCCAGTATATGAGTGTAATTGGACTTGAAAGGGTCAGGAAAGTGGCAGCAGCTGGCAATGGAAAGCGAGAAGCCATCAATAGCCATAGCTAGGCCCTAAGAAATGCTGAAACACTCTTTATTAAGGCAGTGTTGTTCTCAAGTATGAATATGCATGGGCTGAACTGATGGGCAGCAGATAATCTGAATGGCCCTTTCAACAGGGACCTAATGTCATTCTGGAGTCACAGAGCCAAGGATGGCACATAGGAATGCTGCTGTCAACAGCACCTGCTCTGAGCTCTTCTCTCTTGTCACCACATACATCAGATGGTAGACTTCAAAAGGCCAGACTGCATTAAGTACGTCTAATACAGTGTGGAATGCTTTCTTTCTAAAGTCCTCAATTGAACTAAAACTGTTACTTTTGTGCCATTTCAAAGAAATCTTGTATTAATTAAAAGGATGAGTAATGCCACACTTGGCATTACAGTGGTGACCGTGGAGAATTTTGTTCTGATGCCTGACTGACCCAGGGGGTGCAATTTAATGCCCTGTCTTCAAAATAGATTCCATTGTGGAAAGCCAACTCTTATTTGTACAGTGGGCCTGCTACATTATATTTTTGTCATATTCCCTTTAAGCAACAACAGAGGAGAAGGGGTGCAGGGAGCAACTGCCTAATGGGGAGTAGTGCCTCTTTCCTTTAAAGCACTGGGAAGATTCTGGAATTGAATAGAAGTGATAGATGCAAAGCACTGTGATTGCAGTCACTGCGACTGCAGTGTACACTTTTGAAAAGGTTGTTTCTGTTGTGTGAACTGTACCTCAACCAAAAACATGCAACACTCTGCAAATAAGCCTATAGTTGTTGTTTACTTTGTTCTAGGCATTCCGATAGATTCTGGGCATAAAATTGTTACACTTAATGCTTGCATGGGATTAGAAAGAATACTAAGCATGGACCATTTACTAACTGTTTCATCACAGCATCCTCCTTTCACACATAAAGTAACTGAGGAAAGGGGATAACAAGCAAATTATCTAAAACCCAGAAACTTACAGTTGAATGATCCAACATTTGATTCCTGTTAGTTTGGTTCTAGGGTCCAGGCCTTCAAGAATGTTGTTAGATGGCTAGGAGGTGGTGGTGCATGCCTTTAATCCCAACACTCAGGCAGAGGCAGGAGGATATCTGTGAGTTTGAGGTCATTCTGGTCTACAGAGCAAGTTCCAGAACAGCCAGGGCTACACAGAGAAACCCTGTTTAAAAAAAAAAAAAAAGAATGTTTTTAGTTGTACTGCCTCCGGTACAGACACTGGGCACAAGAATTTGGCAGTCTGTTAAGGGTGATTGCCAAGAAATCCTCCAAGAGACACACTTAAGAGAAGGCCAAGAGTGGAGAAACGGCCAAAGAGACCTTGCATCTGAGATGAACCATACTTGACAAATAAGAATTAAATATAGAAGGAAAAAGAAAGTGTTTAGAGACAGAGGAGACAGTGAACAGGACAGGGTAGGTTATAAACAGTCTGGTTTCAGTGTGCAAAGGATAGACCAAAGAGTGACAGACAAAGGAATTGGAGGGAGAGAAGAGGTAGCTCCTAGAATTTTGCTATTTTATCTTGTGGACATGAAAGGATATGTTTTAAGTGGGGATTATATGATTTGAGTTTAGTTTAAGAAATAATATTCTGATGGCTTCTTGTAGGCTGGAATTTACAGAAATGCAGCTGCAAATAGGAAGGAAGACTCATGGGTAAGCTGTTTTACTAATCCAGTTGAAAGAAAAAAGTTTAATGGCCAAATAGTGTGATGGCACATGCCATTAATCCCAACACTCAGGAGGCAGAGGCCTGAGGATCTCTGTGAGTTCAAGACCAGCCTGGTCTATAAGAGCTAGTTCCACAACAGTTAGGACTGTTACACAGAGAAACCCTGTCTCGAAAAAAAAAAAAAAAACAACAAAAAATGTTTAATGACACAGTAAATTAAGGAGATGAAAACTAGCATTTAAAGAAATGGATGGAGTAAATAAATATTTAGGAGTTCAAACCAGTAAGATTCATATTTTTGGTCGATGGCTCAGAAATGTAGAACCAGTAAAAGCAAATAGAGTCTCTTGCTCTGTGTCACCTTTCTATAGCTCTTGATGAAATATTAAACCTGAGGGCTGTAGAGACGGTGGCTCAGCAGGTAAAAGCACTTGCTGCTCTTCCAGTGGACACTAGGGTTGAGTTCCCAGCACCCACATGGCAACACAGAACTATCTATAACTCCAGTTATCAGTTGGTGAAGTTGGGAGAGAGGAATCCATAATCAGAATATATTTAATGAAAAAATTCTATTTTCAATTGAAAAAGATGGTACTCATGATCAAAGGGCTGAATAAACTCAATATTTTTTTCTATTTTTTTATTATTATTGTTAAAAGAAAAATTTACATTTACTCCCCTTGTTCCCGGCCCTCCCGCTCCCCCACTACCCCACCACCCACCCCCTGCCTCTTTAAGATGGGGCAGGATACCCTGCCCTATGGGAAGCCCAAGGCCCTCCCCCCTCCATCTCGGTCTA
>JAQHUG010000329.1:1199510-1215454 GCA_028555095.1 Dicrostonyx torquatus | reverse complement strand
ATTACTCTTATTGGTTGAATAAAGAGCTGCCTGGCTTATAAAATGGGTCAGCCCTTAGGTGGGCGGAGTAGACAGAACTTCCATTCTCTTTATTCAACCAATAAGAGTAATACAAAATACAGGAGAACACTCCCATATCAACATACAGATATTCCCACAAAATAAATGAATATAATTTTTAAACATGATATAAAAAGTTAGCAGAACAAAGTTTTATGTTCATCTCAATTGATGCAGAATATCAATTTAACACAGTTCAATGTATTAGGCTGGAGAGGTGGCTCAGCAGTTAAGAACTCTGATTGACTACTACACTGCAGAAAAAAAATAAGGACATCTTGAAATTTGCAGGCAAAAGGATGAATCTAGAAGACATCATATTGAGTGAGAAAACCAGACCTAGAAAGACAAATATTATATGTACTCTCTCATAAGTGGCTTTTAGACATAAAGCAAAAAAGAAAAAGTCTATAATTCACAACCCCAGAGAACCTAGACATTAATCTACGTGGGAAGTAGAAAAAGACAAGATCTCCTGAGTAAATTGGAAGCATGGGGATCATGGGAGAGGGTAGAAGGGGTAGGGGAAGGAAAGGAGAGGAGCGGAGAAAAGTATGTAGCTCAATAAAAATAATAAAAAGGAACCTGATTGTATTGTTCTTTTGGAGGACCAGGTTCAATTCCCAGCACCCACATGTTGACTTATAACCATCAGTAATTCTAGTTCTAGGGGACTCAATGCCTTCTTTTGACTTCTGAGGCCTTCTGCATGCCCATGGTATGCACGCGCACACACACACACACACACACACACACACACACACACGCACGCACGCACTCATGCACACACACACTATATATATATATGTGTATTAATAATTCAGTGTAACTTAATGATTAAAAACACTGAACAAAATACACATACTAGGAAGAACCATCAACATAAAAATATATTTGCAAGACAATACAAAATCCAATAGTGAATGGAGTAAAACTGGAAGATTTTAATGTCAGACTCAAAAAAAGAAAAGGACATGAAATTTCACCACTTTTCATCTCCAAAATGCCAGAAGTCCTGGCCAGAGCAATTAGGCAACAGAAAGATACAAAGAGAAGCCACCCTAGAAAAAAAATTCAAATTAATTGGTAATACACAATATAGTATAAAACTTAACAAAATCTCTGAAAAAAATGAATAAAGTTGATCAACAAAGTTTGCATGATACAAACTCAACATACTAAAATCAAAAGTGTTGCTATATGTCGATAGTGAGTTACCTACACATATACATATTTTCAGTTTATGAAAAGTAACTGTTAGCTTAGTTTATTATCAACTGACATCAAATAAGAAAATGTTCTTGAGTGTGCTGCTTTATATAGAAATCTCCCAGCAAATAATTGCAAGAGAAGCTCAGGGAAGACATAGTTTTCTTTCTTTTTCTCCCACAGAACGGGGTTAGAGATAACCATCAAAAACTGTTTTCCTTCTGGTAATCTTAGAACTCTTCTCTTCCCCTTACTGGGAGTCAGAGCCAAACCATTCCTAACTCTAGATGCTCGGTCTCTTTCTTTTCTTCCTTTCCCCCATCTCTTTCTTCTCTTTCCCTCTTTTGAAATAAAGCATTCTTAAATGTCTGATAAAATCATCCATCCCTTCTTAAGCTACATTAAAAACACAGAAAGAGATATATAGTTAAGAACCTCGAGCTTAAGGTTAATTCACCCAAAGTCTATTCTCTGAAATTAATTTCACAACAAAATGAATTCATCAAAACCTATCATTCCAGTTACAGATCAGAGCTATCCTTCTGTCTTCCTGCCCTTTTGACTGCTGCTGTGGAGTGTGTGTGTGTGTGTGTGTTTGTGTGTGTGTGTGTGTTTGTGGAGTGTGTGTGTGTGTGTGTGAGAGAGAGAGAGTGTGTCTGTGGAGTGGGGGGGGTCTGCTAAAGTCACTAACTCACATTCTAGTCTTCATTCACATCTCATCTCTTGCTTCAGCAAAACACTGCTGCAATTCTAAAAATATCCCTAAGCTGTTAAATATGTCCCACACAGACACAGATATTCCTACGTTCTTGTCTGTAGCAAATTCCTGCTCCTCCTTCCTATTATACAAAGCTAGCCACCCCATATTAAGTAGAGAACTAGGACTAAGATCGAACTAATGAAGCATAAAATGATGTTGCACAGATCAAAATGGCTAAAAGTCATTTTGGTCTATAGTCTCCTCTGCTGTTCTAGTGTGTGTCCCAAATCATGCACTTGGAAGATGGTAGGTTGGCTAATTGGTGGGTCATGCCTTCAATCCAAGCACTAGGGAGGCAGAGGCAGGAAGGTTTTTGTAAATAAGGTCACTGTGATCTCCACACCAAATTCCAGTACAGCAGGAGTTTGTACCCCCAAACCAACAGAGACCATTGCAGAAAATCACGCCTGATCAAAGTGCAGTGAGCAAGAGATCATGCAGTGTCCAGTCCCAATTAACATGCCTATAATACAACACCTGTACCCAAGGCTCAGGAACCATTGCAGATGACGGGGTGGAAAGATTGTAGGAGCCAGTAGGTTGTGAGATTTTGACTCCTAGACATGTCAGAGAAGCTACACCCAGGAAATGTCATCAAAATGGCTACCTAAACAAGGGTTTAACAAGGATGGCACAAAAGAACATACTAAAATGGAAGTGAGGAAAGTTCCAGGGGCAACAACCCTACTCCAAGTACTACAGGCAACTGAGAGATGATGAGAGCAGAAGAAATGTACTTCCCCAGGGAAGAACCCTTCCATTGGTTACCCAGTTTCAATGTGGTCAGCCATGAAACCATATATAAGTATAAGTAACATTTTACAGATCGTGCAGGTTGTAACTATGCATTTAGGAATATATATGAATTTATTTTTATATATGACTTTATATATGTGTATATATTAATTTGTTCATATATATGAATTTGAGAAAGAACAAGTAGGTATACATGGGAGGGGTTGGAGAGAGGGAAAGAAAGGTCATAAGTGATGCATTTATATCTTCATTTCAAAAATAAAGAATATTGCTAAAAAAAACTGAAACAAAAAACAACAAAAAGAAGGTTCATCTTTACTCACCAGGGTTCATCTTCTAGAAACTTGTGTCTGGAAGTAACTTTTCAGGACAGAGATTCCTTATGAGGCTCAGGCTGTATTAATAGCCATGGCACATAAGCAGTTATTTTTAGGACACTGGGATTTGGAGGTTAATTAGTTATTGCCATATAGCCTGTCTTCTCCTGAATAACACATATCCCATACAGAATAAATTAGCTTTCAAAAAGTTGCAAAGTAGTTAATTAAAATAAAGCATTTGTGAATCAATAATCAGATAATTTCAGAGGAAGAAGAGGCATGTTATTATCTTAAAAGGGCACAATTTCCCTGTCACTCCCCTCTTTCCTTCCCCTACCTCACACAGGCTGCAAGATGGCTACAGTGAGGCACAACAAAACTCTTTTTTTAAAAAATCAGTCAATTAATGGCATGGCCCATTAATCACTCTGTGAGATCGTTTTCTGGAAATTGGCTTCCAGTGGGCGAACTTGCAATGACTTGGTTGGTTTCTGGAATATCATGTTTCTGCTGCAGGGTAGGAAGACGTTTGTTCTGCAGAGGAACCCTCCAATCCTGCCATAAACTCCATTCGTGTGAGTAAATCCTGCTTTGAGCACTCTGGACTTCTTTCCTAAACATATCACTCTGCCCTTTTCCAATAAGTACGGTAACTTTTCAAAATACCCCCCCCAAAGACTTTCTAATCACAGATAATGAAATGTTAAGCCAAATTTTCTAGAAGCCTGTTTTCAGGCAAGTCTGAATTCAGAGGCTGGGACTCCTCTGTGTCCTCTCAAAGTATGTTTAGCTGAGTTGCTTCAAAGGCCTTCTAGAATAGCATGACTCAAAGAAAATGGCTTGAACTCCCCCACCGTGTGTGTGTGTGTGTGTGTGTGTGTGTGTGTGTGTACATGTACAAGTATGTGGTGACCAGAGATCAATATTAGGTGTCTTTCTCAATTGCTTTCCATCTTACCTGTTTTTTCTTTTTTAATTGAAAAATATTTTCATACAATGTAGTCTGACCGTGCTTTTCCCCTCCTCCAACTCCTCCCATATCTTCCCCATGTACCCAACTCTATTTCCTTTCTCTCTCCCTCTTAGTTTTAAGACAGGGTATTCTACTGGGTTCATGGGTTTTTGTGAGGTTAGTTGGCCAGCAAGCTCCAGGGATTCTCTTGTCCACTCCCACAGTTTTGGGATTACAGAAATACTCCAGTCCACCGAGCATTTTGTGTGAGTGTTGGGTGTTAGACTGGAATTAATGGCGGTGACTTGGAAGTAAAAGTAAGCAAGCAGGCATCTCCAGAAACAGAATTGTTCTTATAATCAGAACAACTGAAGGACCAGAGTCTGTCTTCAAAAGTAGAGAAAGTGCACACATGACACAGGGGGCTTGGGGTTTTATAGGACAGGAAAGGGGGAACTTTGGGGATGGAAGATTCTATCCCCAGGTCAGTTCTGTAGTCTTGAAGTAGTCATTAACCATGGACACTGCTACGTAGAGCTCCTTATCAAAACCTTCCATGGGTGTTATCAGTCAAGTCAACCCCCTATCTAGGGCTGCTCAGTCCACCTGAAGCCCTCAGGCCATTAACTCTTCATTCCAGGCAATGACGACAGGTATAAGGGGGCTGTAGTCTCTCATTGGCTTCTTCCTGCAGAAAGGGAACAGTGGAAGAGGGCCTAGGCTCTGTCCCCAGAATCCAAGGGGCATAGACCTAGTTGACTTCATTATAGCAGGAGAGGTTTTAACTTGATTGACTATGGTGGATTGTGTGATTGTCTTCATGCACTCTTAGACACACCTCAAAAAAAAAAATAAAATCAGAAGGCCGAAAATGGCTGATTTGGTTACAGAGTAAAACTGAGAGATTACCCAAGAAGGGGAAGTAGAAGTAAGAGAAATAGAAGCCCATGAGAAGAGGCAGATGTCCATATCTACAGGCCTCCATATAGTGTGTGAAATATTCATATTGTGTCTTAAAGGGCTGTGGGTATTTGACAGGGGTGTGTGGTGTCAGAATGGAAAGGATGCCAGTAGAGTTGATAAGCTGGAGGGCAGCCATAGCTCAGCAATCAGGATTGTGGAATGGGAAGAGGATGATAAGAGGCTGGAGAAAGCAGAGCCATCTTGGGAGATCTGTTATGGGGACATAGGTCTATGGAGGGGGTCTGTCAATCTGTAAAGATATAGCTGAAGAAGGGTGTAGATCCATCGTGACCAGGAGGCTGGGTCAGCCCAGGAATGCTGGACCTTAGTGGACAGACACGCTCATCAGCAGGATGATTAAGTAGAACTGACCGCCTTTATGAGCTGGTGAGTTCTATTTAAGAGAAGTATCCAGCTCTCTTGTGTGGTGATTAAGGGGAGAGGTAAGAATTGAGCTCATAGAAGGATAATGATGGGTGTGGTACGGTTAGTGGAAAGGATGTTTCTCTTTGACAAGTTAGAGATGAAGGGGCACCCTAACAGGCATGAAGCCAGGGTAGTTATGTACAAAGCCAAGGATTGTAGTACAAGCAGTGTAAAAGTATGCTAGGAGAAGATTTGCCTTCTAGGGCCATTCGTTCAGGGTGATTATGGCGGTGTGCCAAAAGCGCTACACCAAAATCAGCTAGCAGCAGCGCAGGGGGCTGCACAGACTTGATGGAAGGAATAGGAGAAAACAAAGGACTGCAGTGAAGAATCGCATCTGGTCTGTGGTGAAAGCAATGAAGGTTCCTTGCACCCAGAGCTCCTCTGTGCCAGCCAAAATGTCTTCTGACAGATTTATGGAGAGCAATGGGAGCTGTTGAAGTTCCAGGCGTGCTTACACGGGAACATTCTAGTTCCAGTACAGGGGAAGTCTGGCTATTTCAAGGGAGGTGGGTCCAGTAAGCTGGCATTTAAAAGACAGGGTAAAAAATCTAACTATCAGGATAATAATAAGGAGGAAAGAAGAGATCCATGAAAGGGGCCCGAAAGGCCATACATAGGAGGCTTGTCATTGAATTTTTGTCTGGTCCCTGCATCTTTGGGCTCCCATATTGAACCAGCTTGGATTTGTGGGTGTGCAAGCAGCATTGTCCCTGGAGAAGCGAGGGCACAGAGCCCATCCTTGGCAGTAATCAGCAGAACTAGTCCTTAGTTTTGGGATAGCACAGCAGCCGAAGAATCAGGTCAGTCCTGAAGGATTAAGCTGACCTGAAATTTGAAGGTTTTCTGAGATCTGGTCAGGCAGAGAGGTTAAGTGATGCAAATCAGCCCTCAGTCCAATTGTTTAAGTTCTGAGTTGTGAAAAAAATGCCTAATGTGGCAAAACTAGGGAGGAATTGGATGGTTCACTGGTCACCTGTATCAGAGGTCACCCAAATTGCTTTTGAGGGGCTTTGAGGCTCACATCTCTCTTAACTGTTTCAATCTGATAAAAGGAGCAATGTAGAAAGGGCAGCAATTAGGTTGCCTTGGAGGAAGGTTGACCTAGGAGGCCCCCATAAAATTTAACAGATGGCAAATATCCAGAACATAAGAAAGCCATATGATGGCAGTGTGCTTCCTTAGGGTGTGTTATGGGAATGAGACAACATCTATAACATACAAAAACAGAGACTCTTAGTACTATTATAATTCCTGCTTAGAATGTAGCTAGGGAATTGTCAGGGAAGATTTACCCCTACTAAAGGAAGAGAGCATGGAAGAATCCCAGGTACAAAACTCTTGACAGGCTGTGTCATAGCTGTTAGCAAAACTGATTTTGGTCACTGTTGTCAATTACAGGATGTAAGGCCATTGGTTTGGAAGAAGAGCTGGAGACATTTTTCATTGACCAGTGTAAGTTCCAAATTGGCCATTGGGTCTCTTTATTGTAACCTTGTTGGGAACATTAAGAGATGAAGTTAATGAAAAAGAAACAGTAACATAATAATTAACATAAGTTTCACTTAGTAAAGTGAAATGCAATAGTACAACTGACTGGACCATGTACCAGAGTTGTTTCTTTATATCAGGCTCCTGCATAAGGAACAAGCACCTGGAATCTTTGTAAAAGAAGTCAGTTAAAGACAATATCTTTATTGGCAATTTAAAAGATAAATAGACTCAATTCTATTGAGCCCTTTTATAGGATTGTCTAGCAATGTCCCAAACCTGTGAGTTTGATAATAGAGTATCTGGCAGCCCTCTTTAATTGGGAAACATGACAGACACATTATAGCTTAGCTGTGAGAAGTATTCTTCCATGAAGAGACAGTGTTTCACAGTTGACAAGTACACACATAGATAGATCTTTAGTTTACACGAGCATTTACTTGTAAGCCAATTTGGTACTTAGTACAGGATGTAAAATCAAAAGTTACAGAAGGGTAGCTTCCTGAGGAATTGTATCAGCTCATCTCTAGGATGGGGGAAGAATTGACCTATTTTTCTCTCCTTTTCCCTGTTACAAAGTCAATGGGCCGGCCTGACCCAGGACAGGGGCTTGAGGGATAGACAGAGTGAATCTGGAGTGTGAAGGACAAATCCCACCCACAGCCAGCATCTCGGTCTAAAGAGAAGAGAAATTTTTGCTAACATAATTTGATATGCTGTGCTTTGATAGGGAGGGAATTTTATCAGACAGATTACCACCCAAGATGGAGGTTAGAGAATTCTGTTTAGATGTTTGAGCTGGAAAAGCCTCAAGTGAAGAAGTAGAAGACTAAAGATAGAAGAGGAACTTGAAGGTGGGGAAATACGTCAGACCTTTGACTGTTTTGTCTGATGAAGTTATCTAAGTTGGTAAAGATTTGGAAGGCAAAAGTACTACATTCAGGCCAGGCTTGGCCATTATCTTGGTGATACTGGGGCCTGATCTGAACAGAGAGCTGCATAAGAATAGCAGGTCTGAAGTTGGCAAACCTAAAGTTTTGAGGCTTTATTTTCAGCCTGCCCAAGGGGTGTTGTTGAGCACAATTTAGAACCCATCTTGAAAGGCAAGGTAGACAGCATCTACAACAGTTTCCCTCCACTCTGCCAGTCATACTTAGGGTCAGAGAGTGGCAGGGGGAATGAGCCTGATTTGCATAAAATGTCATCCCTTGCTTGTGGAAGTCAGGCCGCAAAAGCTAAGGGCAAAAACTGAGGAACTCCAGGAGTTCCAGAGAGGGCCTGGGTCTGGAATACCTGTAGACGTTGGCAGACCTTGCCTTTTCAGTGGGTTTATATTGGATGTGGTCCAGTAGACAAATGGGGAAGGACCTCTGTTCTGGAGGTCAGAATGGGGAAGGGAAAAGATGAGGAGAAAGAGACAAATTGGTTTCCATGGCACACTAAAACCCAAGAGGTTTCAAGTCATCAGTGGTGGCCACTAAGCACTGGTAAGCTGGGCAAGCAGCCATGCTCTCCCTTGTATGGGTTTCAGAAAAGAGAGAGATGGGTAAGGGAGGAGAGATGTGACCAAGAGAGAGTTCAATAGGTACTGATGGAGGTGGCATAGAAATCAAAGGAAACAGACGGGCATCTTGAGAAGCAGAATTGTTCTTTTAATCAGAACTACCGAAGCGATCAGTCTCTCTGAGGAAGTAGGGACTGGGACTAAGTTCACGAGGCAGAGTAGGCCTGGAGTCTTATAGCACAGGAAAAAGGAAATTTAGGGATGGAAGATTCCATCTGCAGGCCAGTTCACTTGCAGTCTTGAAGTGGTAGGTGACAGAGGAGTCTGCTATGTAGAGCGTCTGATGAGAAGTTTCCACGGGTGTTAGCTGACTGAAAAAGCACCCAGTGCTCTCCAGAGCTGAGGTGTCTCTCGAGTTTTTTATTAAAGAAAGCATAACAAATGGTGCTGGCATAAGTGGATATCAACATGTAGAAGAATGAAAATAGATCCATGTCTAAGCCCCAGCACAAAACTCAAGTCCAAATGGATCAAAGACCTCACATAAAGCCAGCCACACTGAACCTTATAGAAAAGAAAGTGGGAAGTGCACTTGAACGCATTGGCACCGGAGACCACTTCCTAAATATAACCCCAGTAGCACAGACACTGAGAGAAACAGTTAATAAAAGGAACCTCCTGAAACTGAAAAGCTTCTGTAAAGCAAAAGACATGGTCAACAAGACAAAACGACAGCCTACAGAATGGGAAAAGATCCTCACCAACCCCACATCGGACAGAGGAAGAACTTGAGAAATTGGTCATCAAAAGAACAAATAATCCAATAAAAATGGGGTGCAGACCTAAACAGAGAACTCTAAACAGAGGAATCTAAAATGACTGAAAGACACGTAAGGAAATGTTCTACATCCTTAGTCATCAGAGAAATGCAAGTCAAAACAACTCTAAGATTCTACCTTACACCTATAAGAATTGCCAAGATCAAGAACACTAATGACAACTTATGCTGGACAGGATGTGGGGTAAAGGGAACACTCCCGCATTGCTGGTGGGAGTGCAAATTGGTATAGCCCCTTTGAATATCAGTATGGTGATTTCTCAGAAAGTTAGGAAACAACCTTCCTCAAGACCCAGCAATACCACTTTGGGGTATATATACCCAAAGGATGCTCAATCGTGCCACAAGGACATGTGCTCAACTATATTCATAGCAGCATTGTTTGTCACAGCCAGAACCTGGAAACAACCTAAATGCCCCTCAATTGAAGAATGGATAAAGAAGATGTGGTACATTTACACAATGGAGTACTACACTGCAGAAAAAATAATAACATCTTGAAATTTGCAGGCAAATGGATGGATCTAGAAAACAGCATATTGAGTGAGGCAACCCAGACCCAGAAAGACAATTTTTACATGTACTCACTCATAAGTGGCTTTTAGACATAAAACAAAGAAAACCAGCCTACAAACCACAATCCTAGAGAACCTAGACAACAATGAGGATCCGAAGAGAGACATACATAGATCTACTCTACATGGGAAATAAAAAAAGACACAGTCTCCTGAGTAAATTGGGAGCATGGGGACCATTGGAAAGGGTTGAATGGGAGGGGAAAGGAAGGGAAAGGAGCAGAGAAAAATGTATAGCTCTATAAAATCAATTTTTAAAAACTAGAAAAAATTACTTTATTTTGTGTGCCTGGCAGCATGGACATGCGGAAGTCCATGGAGATCAGACATAGTCTCAGATCCCTTGCAACTGGAGTTGCAGAGAGCTGTAAAACTCTGTGTGGGTGCTAGGAAGTAAACGCAGACCATCTGCAGCAAGCATGGTAATCTCTCAGCTCCGAGGGCTCCACTTCTTGACAGTTAGTAATAGTCCCTCAGGTTATTTCCAATGATATTTAGTACCTTTTAGTCTTCTGCCCTGAAAGAATCACTTCTGAATTTCGGAATGGCTCCTAAATACAATTGCCAAGTTCTTTACTCATTATCTGTACTGATGCTCTCCTCTGAAATGGGGCTCATGGAATAGAAAGCTAAGAGAAGGGCAAAAAGACATCAAAGCCTGGACAGTGTGGGAAACAGAGCTCACAGAGGAATGTGGTCCAGAGATAACAAACCAAAAACAAAACCAAAGGAAAAGAAAACTGTTTTCTGGTCTATATGACTTTGTATGATATGGTCATGTGCATCTTTTCACTCTCGCCAACCAGTTGGCCTCATTCATACTTGGTACTATCATAAGGCTTCCCTCTGAGTGAACATGTTTTTTTCCCTAACTTATTTTGATGAAGTTCTCATGACAGCCTTCCACAACCAAGCTACTCCTTTCTCATGAGATCCTTAGACCCTATAATCTTCTAATACATTTGTGTGTATACCTTCAATGCCAAATACAGCACATGATAAACTAAAAGCATTCAAATATTTGTTGAATCAGTGATGGATGAGGAGACTCTATTTTGAGTGAACTGCTGTGTGTGAATAAATGATCAATCCTTGGCCACACTGCTTTAGCCTCCATCCCAAACTAAGAAATATGTGTAAGTGCATGTACTGAAGTATGAGAGGGTTGTTTTTACCTTAGCGAGAGCCTGTTTGTTTGTTCCCCCTTTTATGCTCCAATAGGACACGCAGGGAAATATAATAACACTCTCTCATCTTTTAAAGAAAAGTGTTTAAGAGGCAGAAAGGACAATGATGGGAAGTTATTGCTTACTTTTGGGAGTCTAATTGGATTCCAGAGATCTGATTTTCATAATGTGAAGTGACTTGCATATACACAGACTGGGAAGTTTCACGAGACACTTCTGCTTCTTCCCATCTCAAACTCTCCCAGGCTAACTCCCTCAGCAGAGGAATTGTCCTGGCAGGAAAGAAGATATTCTAAAGAGACCCTCAGACCCCTTTCTTTGGCTATCAAACTATTGAGACAATGCTCCCCCAAGGGACTGGAATGTCCCCAGGAATCTCACGCTGAGAGAAAGAAGAGGCTCAGGCTCCAGTGCTAGCCAAATGGGGGACTTGTCTCCTGGAAAGGCATGTCACACAGTTCTGCCAAATTGTCAGGCCACCTTGGAGGAGACACTAACAATGGCCGGGGCCGCACCTTGATCAGCGACTACTGACTACTTAGTTTTGCACACCTCTTGCCCTCCATTTAAATAGAAACCTCTTGTCAAAACCTTGAAGTGTTGGTTCACTAGACCTCTTTGTTCCCCCTCCCAATGTGGCCTCACTGAATAGACCTCTCTTTTCTGCTTTTCACTCTTACTTTCTGTTTAATTGGCCTATTGAGAACAGGTGCCTGTTAGGACTGGCAGGGCTCAGGCTCTGACCCTATCCACTTGAGTAACAGTAGCGTTACACCCCCATTAGTGCTGACCACCAGCTGCTGGCAACAAAACAGACCAAGACAAGAGGTGTTTTTTTTTTTCTAATCATGTTAATGGCACATAATTTGTGCTCAAAGTTCACTGTTTCTAAGAATCAGACAGTGAAATATTGTTGCTAGTATCTTAAGTTTCTCTAAGTCTTGCTGGTGTCTGGCTAGACTGCCATGGAAAAAGAATAGTGTCTTCTGTAAGCTATTCTGAAAACCTCTACCAGTCCGTCTTTGATCATGTTAAGATTTCAGTTCCAACTGTGGAACATATTTTCTGCTTGTTCTTGTTTTTCTTCTGATCTGTTTACTTAAGACAGGGTCTTGCTATGGAACCAACACTGCCCAGGAATTCATTATCTAGTCCAAGCTAGCCTCAAACTTATGGTCTTCCTGTTTCAACCTATGAATGCTGGAATTACAGACCTTGGCACCCAAGACCTCATCATGTTAGGCAAATACTCTACCAATGAGCCCTTTTACTTTTTATTTTAAAACAGGTCCTCTCAAAGTTGCTCAGAATAGCCCCGGATTCACTACATGGCTCAATCAACCTTGAATTCAGGATCCTATTGCCACTCCTTCCCACCTTTCATTTGCTTGCAGGCGTGTTCCACCAAACTGAGCGATAATGTGTGCTAGCACCTTCAATGCTGTGAATGAAAGCTTCTGGAAGAAGCTATTCCTGCAAAGGCTAAGCAATGAATTAGAAAAAAATCGAGCATTTTGGGAAACTTGGAATGTTGAAAGTCCAGAACCTAATTACAAATTCTCTTGGTTATCTTAGCCCTCATGAATCCTCATTTACTGTTCATCTCTATGTAGTCTTAACATCATTGCAACATAGGTAAATCCTTTGGAATGTATGAACAGACCTCTAGCCTCCATTAGTATTCTGCATTCTGTTCTAGACTCTGTTGTTAACAGCATGCCTGGTTATGGATGTTGTCAGGTAGCATCTGAGGCCTTTAGCAGAGATTTTTCCCACTTTGCTATCACCCACCTATCTCTTACTATATACATTTTAGGAAACTTCTGCCATGTTGGAATATGGAATTTGGAATAAATTGAATCTGTGTTCCCAGGCCATGGTCACTCAGTTTTTTATTCAAGAGTAAAACTCTTTGAGGTGAGGATTGTGGTTTATGTCACCAGCAATGTAATCTTTTAAATTGTCTGCCTGGCCCTGGATTGTTAAATGTCTTTAATGGTCTCTAAGAAATCTTATCATGAGCTGTTCTAGTTTGTTTTTTATTGCTATGATAAAACACTAACCAAAACCCACTTGGGGGGAAGGAAGAGTTTCTTCTGGCTTGTACATTATAATCCATCACCAAGGGAAGTCAGCACTCAAGGCAGGAACCTGAAGTCAGGAACTGCAGCAGAGGTTTCAAACTGGCTTGCTCAGTCTCTTTCCCAAGAGCATCTACCCAGCGGAGGCACCACCCACAGTGAGCTGGGCCCTCCCACATCAACATCAATGAGAAAATGCTCCACAGGTTACTCTAATGGGGGCCCTTCCAAGCTGAGGTTCCCTCTTCCCTGATGACTCTGGCTGTGTCAAGCTAACAAAACACTAACCAGCACAGGAGTATAACAAGATTAGCTACCACACGGTGAGAAAAGGAAGTTTGAGAATTTACCAGAAAATTCCTAGCTCTAGAATTAGTAGATAGAGGATCCAGAGTCACCAAAAGTAAGCCTTGAGTCAGAAACTGAGCACAGAGAATGAGAAGACAAATGGAGAAATACCCATGATATATTGCATCGTCCTATAAAATGAGCCCTATTTAAAGAACTTAAGGGTTACAACTTTTCGTATGGGCTGAAATATAATCAGGAAAATCCAAACAAGAATTTTAGTCTGCAGCAGGACTGGAGTAGGACATACAGACAGGGGTCCTAAAGATGCAAACAGGAACTTCAGTCTGCAGCAGAGCTGGAGTGGGACACAGAGACAGGAATCCGGGAGATGCAGACAGAAACTTCAGTCTGCAGCAGAGCTGGACTGGGACACAGAGACAGGAATCTGGGTCATCTGTAAACTATGCTCCAAAAACCGCAGAATCAGAAAAATACAGACATTGATGATGTCATTTGCTAAAAATGAAGATATCTCAGTAGCCTTGTCGCAGATGGCTCTTAGCGATCCTCATGTCCTTACGCAATTATTAGTCAAGAGTCTGACAACTGAAAGGGCAGGAAAAACCTAAAAGGTTTTAACACGTGGTAATTCAAGTCGGAGAGAAAAAACACTGAACTGTCACAAAACCTTGGTTCTAATTGTAATTCTGCAACTTCCTAGCTTTGCAGCATTGGGCAAGCCCGTCACCTGTGTAGACCTCAATTTCCTGTTCTATCAAACAGAGTGAATATTTGTAACCAGAGTATATCAAAAATACTTAAAAATCAAAGAATTCAGTCAGGCATGGTGGCCCACATTTGTGATCCTGGCAGTTAGAACACAGGGCCAGGAAAATTACCGTAAATTCAAGGTCAGCCTGAACTAAATAGCTAGTTTCAGGCCAACTAGAGGTACAGAGTAAGACTATGTCTCAAAATAATTTTGTTCAATCTAAATTGGTAATTGTGTCATGTCATATTTTATCACAATAGTTATTTGACTTAAATTACCTAGTAAGGGATAAATGGTTCAGTATGACACAGTCATACCCATTTATTTTAAGGTGACATTGTTAGCGCTTCTTTATACAAGTGTGAATGAGAATGCCTGAAAAGAAGCTGGATCTTCAGAGGTCTGCTGATTAAAACTTTAATGATGGCAGAGACTTTGGAATGCTGATGTTTCAGAGGCTAATTACAAGTTTTCTTGGTCAATCTTTAACCTAATAAATACTCATTCCTTGCCTACCTCCCTGTCAGATCTAATGTACTGATAAAAAGACAAAAACATGTAGAATGTACTAACAAAACCCTATCCTCTACCAATGGAAAGGCCAAGAATGCTATCAGATAATATGTGAACCCTGGAGTTGAGATCGCCGCCACATCTTGTGGTAATCTAGCTCTCTGATTTTTCCACCAATGTATTATTAAGATGCCTTGATTTATAACTTTCTTTGTTCTGTTACTATAAAACTCCACAAACTACTTCCATGTTGGAAATTATTGAACTGGTAACCTAGACCTGTGGTTTTGCAGAGCATGGTCATTCATATTTTGGCTTCAGATTAAATCATCTCCTATTCCCTTTTAGTCGAGAGTTGTGTATTTGCATTGGCACAAGATTGTGCGCATTTGGAGTCCTTAAAAGACTGGCAAAAGGAATTTAAATACCTTTGCATCTTTCAAAACTCTCATCCCTTTAATTGAACCAATAAATCTGTAAAGCACAGAGTCATGGCTTGAGAGAAATGTTAAACCGTAGAAACTGAGGATACTATTATTACAAATGCCTCTGTTCCCTTGTTAACTGTTGCAGTCTGAGGCTACTCCTAAAGGGAAGGATGCTGAGATAAAAAAAAACAACAACAATTTACCTGAACAATCCTCTATGCAGACTCATTCTCTTGGTATTTGAGGCATTTTCAATCCTTTAAGAGAACTCAGTTAAAATGGAAAAAGCTACAGAATGACAGTACCTTAAACCTGGGAATAGCTGGGAAGCAAAATCAGTTCCTTTCTGGGCAAAAACATAAGGCACCATGTCATTCATTCTTGATGGAGGTTGAAAGTTCCTCCCAGAGCCAAGGGAGTGAAAAACAGAAAGGTAGTTGTTAATCTCAAAGATTCGAGGAGAAAGACCACTGACCCAAATCATCTTAACCAAATTAATTAAAGCAAGCAATTAATTAAAGAAAGCTTGTTTGTTCATACACATGGGTTGCATGCCCCCAAGGCAGTGTTCCAAGAGGTCAGCCTTGGATGTGAGGAAGACAGGATTTTTATAGTTCAGAGTTAGAGGGTTTTCTAATGGGAGATTTGGAGGGCAAAATAGGCAGGGTTACAGGAGTAGAACATAAGCACAACAAGTTAGTCGTAACAACCTCCAGAAACAAAGATATGATTGCAAGGTGGTTATGACAAGGTAGTCATAACAACCTTTGGAAACAAAGGTAGGGTTGTGCAAGATGGTTTTGAAACAAAGACAAAGT